>KZ807118.1:213738-224827 GCA_000696205.2 Oncopeltus fasciatus
AACCGAAATGGTCAATTCACACCAAGAACTAACTTCTATACCCCACAACAAAATTACTTTACACCCAGGAGTCCAGGAAATCAACTCACACAGAGCCCCCAAAATACTCAAACTACTCCACACAGACCTAGAGCTTTACCAACTTCATCTAGCGGACCAAAATTTCACTTCACCAGACGACTCGAAAACACGAATTTTAACAACATTAATACAGAAACAACAGGACCTGAAATAACTGAAATAGATTCAGAAAATGATAATTTTTTAGAGGATACAAGCCTCGACCAGAACCAGTTTACCTAATGAATGTCATAAATGACGAAAACCAACTCCCATACATAATCTATCCCAATCTAAATTTAAAGATACTAATTGATTCCGGTAGCTCACGTTCTTTTGTTAAACCTGAAATAGCCAACAAATATTTTAATGATAAAATAATAAATGACCCTTTCGAAATTATTACTGCCCATGGTAGATCTAGAGAAAAATATAGTACCTTTATTAATTTTTCCAAACTATTCAAAATTGACGACCCTGAATTAAAATTTCATCTTTTTAATTTTCACAACTATTTTGATATACTTTTAGGTATAGACAATTTAAAATTAATTAAAAGTTGTTTAGATTTCACTAATAATAAACTTACAACCCCTACAAATTCAATTAACCTAAAATTTCATGATATTAATTCACATGAAAATAAAAATAAAAATAATTATAAAAATCCTATGAAAACCAAAAATAAAACAAAAACCCCAAATTGTAATAATATTGACCAACAAAGTATTGACAAAACTTACATTATTAAACCTAGATCAATTCAAATAATCCAAGCCCCTGTAAAAAATTTAAAAAATGGCAACGCCATATTCCCTTACCAAAAAATAAACAATTTAGAAATTCCAGAATCCCTAGTGAAAGTAAAAAATAATAAAACTTTAATAACAGTGTTAAATTCAAGCGAATCCAGTTCAAATTTAAATTTTAAAAATCCTATTGTAGTTGAACCATACAATGTTAAGAAAGAAAACAAAAACACTAATAACAATTTAAATTTTTTTAATTATAATAAAATTAAATTCGACCTTTCAAAACTTAGGACAGAACACATGAACTCAGAGGAAAAAGAACAAATAACCAAACTTGTGAAAGAATACTCTGACATATTTCAGATGGACGACCAACCACTGACTTTTACAAACCAAATAAAACACGAAATTAGGACAAATGACGAAATACCCATTTACACAAAGTCCTACAGATACCCTTACGTCCATAAAGAAGAAGTCCAAACCCAAATTAAAGATATGTTGAAAAAAGGCATCATTCAGCATTCCATTTCCCCTTGGAACAGCCCCTTATGGATTGTACCAAAAAAGCCAGATCAATCTGGAAAACAATAGTGGCGAATAGTGATAAACTATCGCAAACTAAATGAGAAAACGATCGAAAACGCGTTTCCTCTGCCCGACAAACTGGGCCGTTGCCAATACTTTTCAACGGTCGATCTCTACTCGAGCTTCCATCAAGTCGAAGTAGAACAGAGTAGCATCCCTAAAACGGCATTTTCAACAGACAATGGACACTTTGAGTTCCGCCGCATGCCGTTTGGCCTTAAAAGTTCTCCCCGCACATACCAAAGACTGATGAACAATATATTAAGAGGCTTAACCAATCTTGGAGTCCTCGTTTACCTAGACGATATAATAATATTTAGCACAAGTTTACAGGAACATATCATCAAATTGAAACAAGTATTTCAAAGACTCAGAGAAGCCAACCTAAAAATCCAGCTTGACAAAACAGAGTTCCTACGTAAAGAAGTTACTTATTTAGGCCATCATCTCTCCAGTGACGGAATTAGACCAGACTGGACAAAACTAACTGCCATAGAGAAATAAATAAACTAACTCCCATAAACTAACTCCCATTCCCAAAAATGCCAAGGAATTAAAGTCATTTTTAGGACTACTTGGGTACTATAGGAAGTTCATTAGAGACTTCGCAAAAATTACCAAACCCTTGACAAAATGCCTTAAGAAAAATAACAAAATTGACCCCACTAATACAGAGTATGTTGAATGCTTTAACTATTGCAAAACATTACTCATGAATGACCCGGTATTAATATACCCAGACTTTTCAAAAGAATTCATATTAGCCACAGATGCTAGTAACTTTGCCATTTCCGCTATTCTTAGCCAAAAAATTAACGGAGACGAGCACCCCGTAGCTTATGCTAGCCGAACTCTAAATGATTCAGCGACTAACCTGGCGACAATAGAAAAGGAGTGCTTAGCGATACTTTTTGGTGTTAAAACGTTCCGACCCTATTTATTTAGCCCTAAAAAATTCACAGTTATATGTGATCATGCCCCTTTAAAATGGCTTTTCTCTCTCAAAGAGCCAAACTCAAAATTAATCCGTTGGCGTTTAAAACTAAACGAATATAATTTTGATATAGTACATAAAAAAGGTAAATTAAATACCAATGCTGACGCATTGTCCCGTATTGAAATCAATACTAACAAAATTAAATCCCACTTAGAAAACAATAACAAATCCCCAGATATTGAATCCCTGTTGGAAGATATCAGATATCTTAATGAATCATATCACTCTCCAGCAGTAAACACTTCCCAGAACCCTTATCTGCACCCGCACTCTCCTCTAGAGATAAGTCCCTCTCAGGCTCCAGACAATTTATCTACACTAGTTCAAAATGACTTTGAAAATTCAGAATTTAAATCGACTGACTCAAATTTAACAAATGACAACAAAATAAATATCCCTGTTTCTAAACAACCTATAAATTTTGGAAAAAATCAAATTTTATTATCATCAACTAATCATAGTCCAGGAAATAGAAAAATGCTAACCTTATTTGGAATTAAAAATGGAATTATAACTCAAATTTCCAGAACCAATATAGTAAAGGACATAATAAATTTGGTTAAAGAAATGATAGATCCTAAATTAACATATCATCTTTTCTTTTTAGATGATTTCTTTGAAGAATTTCGAACAATAGTATCTCAATATTTTAAACACTCAGAAATCAAATTTATCAAATGTAATACAAAACTAATTGGTGTAGAAGATGACTCAGACATAAAGGAAATTATATCAAACCATCACTTAGGTAAAACAAATCACCGTGGTATAGATCAAATTTTTGCACAAATAAAAAAGAAATATTACTGGCGTCAAATGAAAACCTCTATTCAAAATTTTATAAATAAATGTGAAATCTGCCTTCAAACCAAATATGAAAGGAAACCTTTAAAACTTCCATTTAATACAACACCGAATCCTACTAAACCATTTCAAATCATGCACATAGACACTATCACATTTCATAACACTAAATTCCTGACTATAATAGACACATTCTCAAAATATGCCCAAGCATATAAACTAAAATCTGCACAAGGAATAGAAGTAGTAAACAAATTACTTGTATTCTTCTCTCATCACGGTACACCAAAACAGATAACCTGTGACAATGGAAACGAATTCAATAACACACTAGTGAAAGAATTACTTAACTTACACAAAGTAGACATCCACTTTACCTGCTCACAAAACCCTACTTCAAATTCCCCAATAGAGAGATTTCACTCAACTCTCATCGAACACATTAGGATACTAGAAAATAGAGACGAATTTAAAAACGACTCTATTGAAACAAAAATCACATATGCAATTCTAGCATATAATGAAACAATACATTCCACCACAGGACTGACTCCCTTTGAAATAATAAACGGACACCTAAATGAAACAGACCCTACAAATGTTGAACTAGAAAAACAATTAATTAATAATTATATTGACAATCACAGAGAAAAATTAAAACTACTTTACCAACAAGTAAACGAAACAAACATTTTGGCCAAAGAAAAACACATCACTAAAGCAAACATAAAAAGAACTGATGAACCTATACAAGGACCACTACCCATGAAAATATTTGTCCAAAATAAACAAAAACAATCAAAATTAAAAAACAAATACAAACCAGAAACACTAATTGAAACAGACACAAATTTAAAAACAGGAATCATACACCCAAATCACAAAAACACAGTAACAAAGATACACCAGTCTAACATTAAAAGACCAAGAAAATTGACTCAGCAAGATACAGCAGATTTAGCCATACCCAGCACTTCTAATACACAGCACATTCCATCACCACACACAATAATAGATTTATCTGAATACCTGTCAGATTCAGATTAAAACCAATTTTAACTTTTTCATTTTTATTTAAGTTTAACTTTATAATTTTAATTTAAATAATAATAATAATAAATAAATAAATAAATATTTTTATAATCCAATAATGGATAAATAAATGAATAAATAAATAAGTACTTAATTGTACAACAGGGAATATGTTGTAACAATAAAGTAAAAATAATAATAAAAATGATTGTATCAATAAATTAAATATATTGATAATTAAATAAATAAATAAATATTTTATGAATGAATTCTAATAAGAATTATTATACTGCAATATAACGAAAATGTTATATTAAAAACTTATAAAAAGAAAATAAATAATGATTATTATACATAATCCTTAAATAAAGAAAATGTTTAGCAACAAGGAACATGTTGCAAGCATTGATTAATTAAAATAATTTAAATAAGTATTAATAATTTAAATAATTATTAAATAAATAAATAAATATTAATAAATATATCTAATTTTAGGTCGCTTCTTACATTATCAAATGGAGCGAAGATACAGAACATAACTGAAAACTTAGGAATCATCGCGATTAACCTAGGACCAGCAAGAATACAGATTACTGAACATACTTTTATACATTACTATAAATTAGAAAATTTATTTTATCATTACGAAAACACTAAAGACCAATATTACATATTGTTAAAACATGTAAATAATGAAAATAACAATAAAAGTTATATTAAAGATTTATATAACTATTGTAAAATAATAAATATAACTTTAATAAATATAGAAGATAAAATCAATAATATTAAAATACATAGTTTAAATAATAATAAAAGAAATAAACGTGGATTAATTAATGGTTTAGGTTCAATAATAAAACAAATATCAGGAAACTTAGATAGTTATGATGGTGAGAAATATGATAATTTCTTTAAACAAGTATCTGAAAACCGAATCAAACTCAAAGATCAATTAAAATACCAATTTTCAATAAATAATGAATTAATTAATAGCTTTAACAATAGTCTCAATGATATTCAATATAATGTAGAAACCTTAAGAGAAAAATTGTTAAATTTAAATTCTAGAATATCTAGCCTACTTAAATTAGAAGAATCAAAGATATCTCATATGAAATACAAATTTTGTCATTTTCTATATTAAATGTAATTCAAGATATTGAAACGTCTTTGACTTTTTGTAAATTAAAAACTTTTCACCCAAGTATTATGTCAACCCATGAACTATTTCAAGAAATTAAAAAAGTGGAGAACCATTATGTTAATTCACTACCTTTTAATGTAGAATATACTAACATCCTTAAATTTGAATCCTTACTAACAATAAATTGTAAGTTAGATGTAGATAAAATCATTTATACTATAAAATTACCCATATACTCTAATAATGTTTATGAATTATATAATATGTTTCCTATCCCTACTTCCCACGAAAACATGTACTTAACCATTATACCTAATCATAATTTTGTTCTAAAATCAAATAATATAGTTAAACATTTAAATAATAATTGTAAAAAGGTTGAGTACTTCCATTGCCAAAGTAGCGACATCATCCCTCATGCCAACAAATGTGAAGAGGACATTATTAAGGAACATCAGACATCAAATTGTCAACATACTAAATTAGAAATATCCTCGAGTTTCATCGACAACATCCCTTACCGCAACCAATACATCGCTGTAATGCCCCATCCCACGGAAATAAAAATAAAATCATCTGACGACATCCGAACAACAAACCTCCAAGGAATCTACCTCATCAACTTAGAAGAAGATGAACTGTTGACCTTCCAAAATGTATCATATAATTTTAAAACATATAGTTATGGGAAACCACTTATTGTATCTAATTTAAATTTCAATTCAAATTCTCCCACAATTTAAAGAAACTAAGTTTACATAATTTAACGAATAATTTTGTAAAACCCTTTCATGAGAATGATCAAACTACAATTTTTATACCGAGTATCTACTCTCTATTTTTATACTTAATACTAATAATTTTCATAATAAACTAAATATTTGATAAAATTGAAAAATAACGTAACGAATAATCCTATTGATCATTGTCATCAGCAGCACCCTCAGATTATACTTCCAGGTGCAGCTTCGATTTAAGGGGGGAGGAGTCACATATTGTGAAATCCCTACGTAGACTATTATTTTCCCTTAGTACATTACTATTCATGCTGAGACTGTAACATTGTAATAAGCATTCCCAGAATCACCCACTCTCTGCAGTTCCCAGCTCCAACCTAACACACCTCTCCTCCTTGCAGTTCTCCTGAGTAGCTCGTCCTAGTCACTTCTCCCAGGGTTCGCCCATCCGATGCAGTTGTACCTTTTGTATTAGCTTAAGAGTTAGNAAGAAACTTTTTTTAAGATCAAGCCCAAAAGAAGTAATTATGAATATTGTTAAAGTGGTCAAACATTCAAAACTTATGAGTTGGAAGAGATGGACATACATAGCTGTTGTGCCATGCTAGCTATGTATTTTATAAATATATATATATATAATATATATGTGTGTGTGTGTGTATGTATATCTATCTATATATAAGAATTCTTTACAATTCCTTGCAGTAGTGAGTATTTTTGTTTATTTTTAGTTTGAAGTGTGTGTTAACATATATATATATGTGTGTGTGTGTGTGTGTGTGTATGTATATCTGAAGCATATTTCTTCCATATACATCTATTTAAAGTTGTGATAAACCGTTTATGTATTATTATCTTGCATTTAAACTATATAACGCACCCACGAGCCGTGAAATCTTTGATTAGGAACTATATTTATAACGTAGGCAATACATAAAGTTTCTCCAAATCTAAGACAATCAATATATTGCTTAAGGTCTAGAGAAGAAGAGTATAAGGAAAATATGAATAAAGACCGGGCTTGGTACACTATTCCTTATTTAGATTATATTTGTAGTAAGATTAGAGAAGAACACAAAAGAAAAAAAAAAAAGACCTATTATATAAGCAGTGATATTAACTTGTAAGATTATATTTTTAAAAACAAAGATTATACAAAATAGGGTGACAAATTAGGAGTGTATCGTTTGCAATGTAGGTATGTTAATTGGTCATTGAACACTGAAAGTTGGATGTAAGAACAGTTGAAAAACAAAATACTTCAGTTACGGGAACATTTGATGAGCGATGAATATATGAACGAGTCCCACACATTAGCATCACTACTTAGTGTAAGAAAAGTAAAAAAACTAGAAGAGCTAAAAATGATAGGACTAGATACTTAATGTAATGGGAGATGGAGTTAACTTAAGACTTACGAATGAGTTCACCCTCCATCTTTAAATAGACTGAAGGTAACTATAGTCGATGACGATACACTTTAGTGCATTTGTAACATATATCATCTAAACGCTAAAAGCAGAGTTCAGAAACGAATTTAACTTTGTACAGTGTCACTTTGAAAGGAATAAATTGAATGTGATAAATCCAATATCAGCTATGGGAGTATTATTTGACAGCCTTCACTTGTCGTGTTTCCATAAGAAAAGGGGGGTTGGGGGGGGGGGGGGTTCAATCTCTATGGGACATTTTCCCCCATATCAAACGGCTTCACGTCATGCAAAGGACAACTTTCGATAAACATATAAAGGGGTAAGGTTAGTGTAGCCCAGGAAATCCCATTCTCCACCAGAAGTCCCTTGCCACGCTATATTCTTCAGCCTTATATCGTATATTACAAAGGTATGCAATAGACTTTCCCGATTTCATAAGCAGATTTCTCTCATTGCAAACCAGTCAAGCAAGAGCTGCATAGGTCTAGACAGATTACATACATTTTCTTTAGATACAAGAACGAGGAAAACTAAAAGGCGATTTGTAAGACGAGCGTAAGGAATAAAACAGCAGAGCTACGCTCCGGACTGGCCGGGGAGAAAAAACTATTTACGTACATATCTTCCTTAGTAAGCAAAAATTGTAAAAATGTTCAAAAAGGTAATTTTTCGCAATTTAATTTATGGTTCAATAAATCTTTCATAGCTCCAAATATATTGATTGTATAAATATATATTTGTTAAATACAAATTTTTATTTTAATCCACACCCTTACTGCCCCTCAAAAAAATACAAACAAAAACTGATAAAATCAGTGGTTTATAATAGAAAGAATAAATGCAAGAATTTTGTTTAATAAAATATATTCCTTTCTTCACTCGAAATAACTTTTTCTTCGGGTAATCATCGGTTAATAAAAGCTTGTCCAGAGCCATAGGTGTTTAGAATGGGATGGCAATCTGTAGATAGCCCCACCCTCCATTACTCTAAGTAGTTGAAAGGGAGGCTAACTCTTAATTATTAAAAAGAAAATAATGTATTTTTGTAGTAAAAAAAAGTGGTGGAATGGGATTGAAGGAGGCGACCAGGGTAAGTTGGCTTGGAGAACCAGTCAGTTGGAATATGACTTTTCAGTCTTTCTAATGAGAAGTATCTCAGAAAGCGTGAAATTTCCGTAACATTCAAATTCTATAGAAAATCTTAGGGTGGAGTAGTATGAGTTTAAACAACCAATTATCTCGAGGATCTTATTTGTATTGAAGGACGATAAAAGATCATCCATATATGTTGTTCACGTAGGCTTCGACGGTCGTCAGATGTATGTACCGTTTCTTCTTCCAGAAGCAGCTCTCATTCTCTACTCAGCCCTGAAGAAGCCATCACATGATGTGCGAAAGCTTGGCAAATAACAACAATTTGACTCGGTCCAACCCGGAAGAGGAAACAGTAAATACATCATCCATATATTTTGATAACGATGATAACGATGAAGGTTTGGTTTACTACGGTTTGTACGTTTTCTTTCTAAGCCTATAACATAGAATAAGCACTCATATATCTTAACTACTCATATAAACCTATAATTAGCACCCGTTTAAGCTATAAATGCGTGCAAACTTTATCAAAGTGACTATTAGCAGATGTTTTTTAGTTGGGGTTCAGTCAAGGTTGTTTCCAAAAATACAAGTTTAAAACCTGTATTTTTTAATTATCGGCCGTACTTTCGGCTTACACTGTAAGTCATACTCTGGAATATTATGAAGGCGAGAGGAGACTTCGTGCCACTTGAAGATGGCTTAAGAGGGTAAGCCGAACGTCGGTAGATACACATTTCAAAATACACATGTTTTTTAAATTGTACTTTTTTTTGGATCAACCTTGACCGAACCCCGTTAAAAGAACATCTACTAATTAATCAAAGTGATTTTTTCATTTATAAAAATAAAAATATATAAAATATGAATTTTTCTTCGGAAAGAGTGATTCCCACCAATCGTCTTAGTGAAATCGCTATATTAATTAAAAAATATCAAATGTCAAAACTCCTTGACTCAATCAAAATCCCCACTCATGACATATTTTACTTTATTGCAAAAAAAAAAAAAACTAGCTTTCTTTCTGAAATTTCTGCCTCTCAACTTCTCTCACACTTTATTTCCTCTTCCTTATTTCTCACCCCATCCACTTTCTCATTCCCATTCTGAGGCCTTTTCGAACGCTCTCCGCACACATTCAGCCGGCCTGATAATTCTATATTGTGTGGGCTAACTTACTCTCGAAGTAGAATACAACACAATGCCATTTGTAGGAGAGGCGCCAATGGAATCCTCTCGCCATTGAAACCTTCCAAACAGAAAACGTTTTTATATAAGAGAGAAATCATATGACTGAAGTCACCTTTATGGCTCAAAGGTAATTCTTAAACAAAGCTGTCCAAGGATAAATTCAACAGAAAAATATTTTTGCAGCATTCTAATTACATAGTTCAAAAATATTTTACCTCTAATAATATTGTAGTGACTCACAAAAAGATAATTGAGTTTTTTTTTCAAAGATCATTTTTATTTGATGCATACACTATGGCTTGTTGTTCCTTAGGTTTAGATTTGAAAAGTTGTTCAAAAACCTTTTCTTTTAGTCATTAAAATGTGATCTTTGGGACACGACGTCCCCTCTCGCTTTCATGATAGCCCTGAAGATGGCTTACAATGTAAGCCGAAACGTTAGTAGATAATTTAATAAATGCACATTTTTTTTGGATCAGCCTTAACCGAACCCCAACAAAAAATATCTAATAATATTATCTACGGTCAAAAAAACTCTCCATTAGTAAAGAATTTTGTTGGGGTTCGGTCAAGATTGATCTAAAAAAAAAAAAAATTTAAATAAAATTTGTAATGTATATTATCTGCCGACGTTTCGGCTTACCATGTAAGCCATCTTATGGCTATCACAAAGGCGAAAGGGGACGTCCTCGCACCTGGACCAAATGTTTATGACTACCATGATAGCCAACAGAATATGGTTTGCAGAAACCAATGAGGACGAATTACAAAATGTATGATAGTTTATGACTACCATCACCGGGTTGACCGATCCCCAACGAAAATTATCTACTGTTAAGTACTGTAATCTTTCTTAACAAAGACGTTACAATTTTAGGCACTACAAATAAATAATTTCTTTCATATGGTGTAAAAAATTTCTAATATCCCATCTTTGTATCTTTCATACACTGGCAAAAGTCATAGGGTCATGCGAACAACATATACTGAACGATATATACGATATATATATATATATATATATATATATATATATATATATATATATATATATATATATATATATATATATATATATATATATATATATATATATATATATATATATATATATATATATATATATATATATATATATATATATATATATATATATATATATATATATATATATATATATATATATATATATATATATATATATATATATATATATATATATATATATATATATATATATATATATATATATA
>KZ807118.1:232824-244724 GCA_000696205.2 Oncopeltus fasciatus
TTTTTTTTTACAACTAATTGGATTCAATATTGACCATATGAACTAGTTCAGTAGTCTGAAATTCATTGATGAGATAATCTAATGAATGGGCGCCTTCAGTCTTCTGCCTTGGCGGTATGTATTGGTACATCAAGTCTGGAATGAGTTATTATTGGGAACATATATATGTAATCATTAGAAGCGTAGTAAATGAAGGCATACATCTCTCGTTAATTGATGTATTAATTAAAATTTACTATCAATTAAATGTTATTTTTCATTTATTCTGATATGATATGGCTCTGTATTTATGATACCGATCAATAGTTTCCTTGCCTGACATTCGCAACCTTTGAAGCACTCTTATATTCTCATAATAAAGCTCAACTAATTATTCTACAGGAGTTTTATTATATATATATATATATATATATAATGTATTTTACACGCAATTAGTACAATGATTAGTAATTCCTCCAACATTAAAAGTCTGCCCAGATAGGACACTGTTTTTTTAGGAAATTCTGAAAATATGCATTTCTATGCTTTACCTCCCGCTTAGTTCAATATACTGTCCATNAATAAAAAATCTATCTGTCTCAGCCAGGACTCGAACCTGGATCTCCTACTTTCATAATATGGATTTTTTTCAATATTAGTATTAATAAAGTTAAATAAAAATCGGAAATTCAAATGATCTAATTTTAAAAATCATCTAGTTCGAAAACAAAAATTATGTAGTTATTCTGTAGTGGTAAAAATTATGAAATCGATCGATGAAAAAAGAAAATGTGGTTTTGCACAAGTTGGTCAATAAGGGGAGGGGAGGATAGGTCAATATGCTTTAGGCGACCTGACTACAAAATCGGTTTTCGTTTCCTTCATTCCAATATTCAACAAACCATTTTTGTAAGTCCTATTAATTCCTTCAATAATTAAGCTATTAATTCCTTTTATTAATTAATTTAGCTATCTTTCTTGGTTAATTAAGCTAATAATTCTCTCTTAGAGCGTAATTGATTCTTCTCTGATGGGTTCCTTGACCAGAAGGAGAAGGGGAGACGGGTGACCAGGGTGGCGGGCGGGGGTAGCCCGTGCAGTAGGACCTGCAGCAGAGTGCTCAGCCTCTTGACTTAAAGCAGTAAATAACTCCCACATTAATTGCAGGCTGAGCTCCTGACGAGGATCTGCATGCAAGTGCCACCATCCAGGCCCTTGGAGCCCGCCAAGACCTCCAGAGTTCTGGAGTATCCCGGCCGTCCCACCAACCGACACCGATGTCTCCTCTCCCCCATACAGCCCTAATAGTAACTACAATTTACCAATATGTGTGCGTGTCTATATATATAGTCTGGCTTCGGGGTCGATTAGTTTTTTTTTTTTTTNCCTCCCCCACAAAAAAAAAAACAAGAGTTCCAGCGTAACAAACGATATGATATACATATAGATATTCAATAAAATTTCCATTTTTCAATAATTTCCTTCAATATCATAAATAGAAAGAATACACGAATAAATATTCATATGTATGGCATGCTAACAACTTTACCAGCTAAAATAAACAAGAAAACAAAACTTCATTTGAGTGTCATGAACTATCATTCATCACCGCCCCAATCCATAGGGAAAAAACCTAATACATTTTAAAACAGAATCGCATAGGAAGTAAATTATATAATGAAACACTCGCGGCTGCGATATATAGTTATGAAGAACAGGTGGGATAGAGAGTGCAGTGCACCCAGAAAAAGAAGAAACCACAAGGAGTAAAATTTTCAGGGATCTCTCGCCCTTCGTCAGTAAGGAGTAAAGAGAGACTGGTACCGCGGAAAGGACTCAAAGGAAGGGGAAGACGATTGGGATTTCCCTAATCCTGCTATTGTTGGCAATTGATGCCAGGTCTTGTTGTGGCTCTGACAATGTGGATATAGGCGCACTCTCTCGTCTTCAGTTGGGACTGTTCCTTCCGCTACACAGCACCCCACAGTCTAGTCTCTCTTCACTCCTCACCGACGAAGGGCGAGAGATCCCCGAAAATTTTACTCCTTGTAATTGTTTCTTTTTTGTCTGTGCTATCATGTTTTAAACATGTATCATGTTTTTTATAACTATTAAATTCTATTACGTTATTTACTGCTTAAGTTCTAAAAGCCTTTTATTTTATGGATGCAGTTTCGCATTAGTTGTATAGTCATATTAAGGGGTTTAGCATGTATTGCAAGGTTATCCACAAATTTCCAATATTTCTATGTTACTAGGGATCCACCAGTAAAAAATCAAATCAATGCTATTTTTAGAATTATTATAGAAAACGTCTTGCAGTTTATGTTATTTGAGAATGGTTTTTGTAATGTTGTATGGATTTAAGTTTCAGTTCAGTTTTAAGGCTATGTAAATGATGAGCGTCTGGTATAAATGTATGAATAGCTATTAATTTTTTCTTTTGCACGACAAATGAATGTGCTTTATTTAAAAGTGCTTCGATTAAAGTGCAATATTTTAAAAGGGAAAATATAAATACGGTGTAGTGGATATGCATTGTAAATCCCGTTTCAATATCTAACTTATCGACGTTTGTAAAACGTGAATTGATTTATTATTTGGAGATTGATATCTTTGTCAAGAAGTTTGGTAAATTTTATTATAATTTCTGGTGAAGGAAGAGACCACGGGTACAGATTATTGGAATGAATTAGTTTATACATTATTTACATCTAAACACAATACATCCTGCAATGGAGTAACTTTAGAATGAAATGAAGTCCTTACGTTGGATGAATGATCAAAATTTCTTTTTCTGAATATATTATACCGGGCTATTAAAGAGATCACTAAAAACCCAAAAATTGCAAAAATAAACAAATCAGCAGTTAGGCAATCTCCTTGGTTGTTACCATTTATCTGTTCGATTTTTCATTCAATCAGGTGATAGCTCTTTCGTTGCTCTATGGAACTTACAGTCATTACCTAGGAAATCGTGGACTGTTACCTTATTGTCGAATAAATAAATCGCGAACAATTCTAGGTAGGCCAGGTTATCTGAAGTGCTTCGATGTTTTCATATACACTCCTTCACTTTGAATTAGCTGTATTTTCTTTTATCCACCATTTCTATAGATTCAAAAACAAATGATAGTTTCCAAAATTAACTAATCAAGAAGATAGGACTAAATACACCTTGGGGCTTTGATTTAATGTACAAAATTTGATTAAATAGATTTAATATACTATTTATATTGACTTTATCAAAATTAATATCAGTTAATAGGAATTGGTTTCTAAAATAACACCAGTTAGCGCTTGAGTTAATTTATTTTATTGTCTTTGATGAATAAATTAAGATTTATGATTGAATATATTTGAGGTAGAAAAATGTCATTGCCATTATTATTTTGAGTAATTTTTCATTTCAATTCTTATTTGGTAATGAAGGAGATAATAATGTAAGAACAGGAATTGATGTTTTTCCGGACCTTCAGGAGGAAAATTGCTAACATTTATTAAATAAAATTAATAANTATAAATTAAAATAAAAAAAGTTTTATTCGAATCTCACAGGGAGCCAGAAAAAAAAATCTTACTCCATATATATATATGTAGTAAGATATTTTTTTTCTGGCTCCCTGTGCGATTCCAATAAAACTTTTTTTTATTTTTGCCAACGTTTCAGCCTAAATTTTAGGTCATCCTCAGGGCAAAAATGGGATGATGGAGAGAGAGAGAGAGATTCCTGGTCTACCGTAACTGTACATTACTAGTTAACTACTAGGTAATCTGCACAGTTAACGAGTTACTGTAAAGGAGGAGTCTCTCTCTCTCTCTCTCTCTCTCTCTCTCTCTCACACCATCACTCCATTTTGCCCTGACGAAGACCTGAAATTTAAGCCAAAACGTAACTAAAACTTTATGTCTACAAATCAGTTTTAATTCTTGAACTCTAAGACCGAAAATAAATATATAACTCCCCGAAAATTTTAAAGATAGGCAAAATTTATACACTAGAATATGATCCATAAAGTGATATCCTTGACGACAACCGAAATAACCCAGAACTCTGTTATACATTTTC
Source organism: Oncopeltus fasciatus (assembly GCA_000696205.2). Lineage (NCBI taxonomy): Eukaryota > Metazoa > Arthropoda > Insecta > Hemiptera > Lygaeidae > Oncopeltus > Oncopeltus fasciatus. The sequence continues at coordinate 236,873 of KZ807118.1, forward strand.
TCTTGAAGACTTTCCACAGGTTATAGCAGTTTTATAGATTGGTAAGGCGAATTTCAAAAAATTGATTTCAACGGAAACTACATCAGAATGTCTTCTTAACCTATAAAATAACTTTTTTACAGAGAATATTCCTCAATGGTCATGAGGTGTCACATGTGATAAAAAAGCATATATGGGTCTTTTTTCCGACGATTTAATTTGTTTTATTAGAATAAACACTTGCCAAAAATTTACAAATTAATTTAAGATATCTGTAATTCATTACAGAGTCAATATTGGACGTGCCATCATCTTTCAGAGTTATGAAAACAATTTAAAAAAAACTACTGCGTAGTAAGTGCGAAATTCATAAATTCAAAATTCATATTTTATAATAATTTTATTAGCTTATTAAATAATATATTTTCGAACCCATCAAACATATTAAAAAAGATTTAAAATTTGAAATACCGAATTTAATTTCGTTATAATAAAAATTGAGGATTCTAGACAAATATATTTTTTTTCTGGCTCAACAGGGAGTGGATAAATGGAGCTATTATAGAAAAACAATCAGTTGAATATTTGACAGTATCTGAAAAAGTGTAAAAATTTATAAACAATTAATGAGAGGGAATATAATAAAAAAATCTATCTGTCTCAGCCAGGAGTCGAACCTGGACCTCCTGCTATCCGGGCCGGTTTGCTAAACCATACACCACCGGGACGAGCTAGATATTTTATTAAATTCCCACCACAATAGCGAGAGCCTAACCCACGAGAAAGACGAATACATCGTCTTAAACTCGAAGGAGCTGACATTGTCTAGCTATTTATCAACTCCCGTTATTTATTTTTTATTTTCATTTATAAATATTAATTTAGTTGTGGTGTATTATCCCACGTAAATTTTAAAAAATTAATGCGAGGGAATAGAATAAAAAATCTATCTGTCTCAGCCAGGAGTCGAACCTAGATCTCCTGCTTTCCGGGCCGGTATGCTACCACTTGCACCACTTGAATTTATGGTGCTTATATTCCGTACTTGTTATGTTATTGTGAATGAGTAATTTATAGTTTTCTTAATTTATATACATTTGTAGTTTGATTGCCTTTTTAACTAAGTAAATAAAAGATAAATTAAATAATCTGGAGGTCTCGTCCAAAGCAAGATCTCTTCGAAATTTTCTTAACAGTTAATCATTCCATAGAGTCTTTGCAAAGTTTAGTTAAGATTAATTAATAGCAGTCTAAGAGATGAAAGGAAGTTTGCAACTAAGTTCAAGAGACACATAAAGAATTCTAAATTTGTTGCGTTAAGGAAGGCGAAAGCTTTAATAAACGCTAGGAAAGTAAGTAATAACTTTCTAGGGTGATAGAAATTATTAACTTATTTATGTTATTTCATTCAAAGAAACACAGAATATTTCATGATTATCCCCTTCACTTTGTACCAAACCTACCTTTATTTTTGAAACCTCTTATTATTCATACTCCATATAATTTTTTTCCTGTATTAGACATTACATTTCTAATATATGTGTGTTTGTGTGTGTGTGTGTGTGTGTGTGTGTGTTTGTGTGTATAATAACGCACGCTCTTGACATCAGGTATTGTATTAATTAGATATATCCTATATTTCCGGTTTTTATTTACATGGTACCCATTCTACACATAAAAATAATCATAAAAATATACTATTATTAACAGTTATGGACAACCCATTTGTTAATTTCTTAGTAAATTCTAGAAGATGATTCTAAATTTTTTTAATATCCCCTTCACTTTGAACCAAACCTAACTTTATTTTTACAAACCCTTATTATTCATACTCCATATAATATTTGATTTTTTTCCTGTGCTAGACATAATTTTTCATTTCTAATATATATATATATATGTGTGTGTGTGTGTGTGTGTGTTATGTGTGTATATTTACCCGTGTTCTTGATATCAGGTATTGTATTAATTAGATCTATCCTTTATTTCCGGTTTTACTTACATGGTGCCCATCCTACACATAAAAAATAGTAATAATAATAATAAATAAAAATATACTATTGTTAACAGTTATGGATAACCTATTTTTTAATTTTCTTAGTAAATTTCAGAAGATGATTCTAAATTCTTTAAATATACCCTCAAATTATCAGCATATTATTTTATTATTTTTGATTATTTGATAGAAAAACTTATTTTAAAATTTACATTTTTCATTGAATAGTTTATTATCATTATTATAGGTCAAATGTCACAGTATATTTTTTCATTTATTAATATATATGTGGGAAATTTCATCGAAAGCAAAGAATACATTTTCATCAACTAGAAATATATTTATTCATCACTATCCAATTTTAATTTATGAATATAATATCGAATTTGGAATCATCATAGACTAAATATTGACGTTTACAGAACATTTCAACTTAAAACACAATGCAAGAATGAAATTAATCTGCTTTATGCTTCTTTTTTTCAACAAAAATTCTCGCTTAATAAACAAAATAAACTAATATAATCTAAAGCAGTAATTCGTTCAATACTAGTCTCTGACGGTCTGGAACTCAACCTTCGAAGCCATTTATTGAAAACAGCTAATCTTACAAAACTTATTCCTCCGTATAGTATATAACTACTCTCGCTGCACAAAAATTTCAGTAATACACGAAAAACTTCTACTCTTATCAAAGACTATATATTTACAAGCAAAGACAAATTTTTAACAAATTTAAAACAATCTGAAAATACCCTAGTACAGCACATTGGACAAGATGACAATACTACACTTAAACGATTCAAGCACAGACGGGCCAAACACAAAGTACTGTAACACCAAAAACAAATAACTCACCACTATATTAATATATAATAGTTTATTTTATTATTGGCCAGTGGGTTTTTTTTCTTCAAATTTTACCATCATATTTTGTAAACTTATACGAAGTTTGTATATAAATATATATATAATTTAGTTACATGTCATGTATTTTTTTTATTATAAATTATGAATAGATTTAATTTCTCATTAAAATATTGAGCATTATGAATTAAATTGAAGAACTCTTTGTATCCATCCATGCTTTCCGTAAGATCTCTGCGAACTTTGCTATGGCCATGAAGATGGCAGTCTCGTGCTAATTGCCAGTTCCTTCCTCATACCCATATAAGTTCAGTGAAAGGGACAAAAGTACTCAGCCCTTACCGCGGTCATCGTTGAAATTGACCCTGACCGTCACACAGGAAAAGTAGAGTCCGGTGTCGAATAAGAGTAAAGAAGTTCAGTCAACACAAGCTAGATCTCTTGAGCGTCCGGAGAGCTGATAGGTGGGTCGAAATATGTGAAGCACTTACGGCTATGGTGGGCATAGGAATAGGCCGTGGATGGTTCGACTCGAGAGGCAGGATTTCAAAAATCTCTAAAAAATGGGATATTTGAAGGCCATAAACACACACAATCGATGGAAGTGCCCAGATAATAGTCTAAGAGTACCTACATGGAAAACCACGGGCTGAATGAAATGTTCGTGGTACATTCTCCAGCACCAGCGTATATATCACACGAAACCAAGCTTTTGAGCCCCTGAACGAAATAAAGATTGCTAAAGTTCAATGAGAAAGATATAGAGGTAGAATTTTTTTTGTAAGGGTTAGCCTCCATTTCAACCACTTAAGGAGAGACTATCTACAAGTTGCCATCCATATAAATAAAATTTTTGGATTTTATCCATCCATTTATCGAAGAAATCTGGAGGTGGGATTCTGAGACTCGAACGGATCTTATAAGCTACTCTGGTGCCCACTAGAAAAAAAGTGCGTTATATATCTATCATTACTATTGTTAAAGAAAAGTAATGAAATATGATTAATATAAATCTTATTTCATTCTTTTTTTTATAATATTTTATAAAAACACCCTTATGAAAAAAAAAAAAAGTCTAGATGAAAAAAAAAAAGAATCTAGTCAGCCAGCAATGATTGTCTGCCTTTTCTTTTCCTCTCTCGTTCGGTCTAGAGCCAGTCATATCGACTTTACATTTTACCCTTAATTACCATTAATGAGTTCCACAAGATAGTGTGCTCGGGCCCATCCTTTACATCCTGTACATTGCTGATATCCCCTCTCAACTAAACACACTCCTTGCAACCTTTGCGGATGACCGAACAATCCTTTCTTCCGATGGCACACACACACAAAATCAAAAGACAGGAACTAAATAGGAAATTTGGACAACTTTACAAGCTGTTAAACCGCAAAATCACTTTAGCTGTGACTAACAAGCTCCCCCTTCTGAGACCTATCTGGACGTATGAAGTCAAACTGTGGGGAACTGCTAAAGCATCCAATGAATACAGTCCTATCAATTTCATATCCTTAGAATCATAGTTGAAGCATCCTAGTACGTCACCAAATCCTTACTCCACAATGACCTTGAAATCCCGTCTGTAAAAGAAGTTATCACTACCCGTTTTAATAAATTCCACTCTGACCTCTCCATGTATCCCAATCCTTTAGTCCAAACTTTATCTAGTATTACCAATTCTGATAACCCACCCATCGCCTGAATAGGAAATGGCCGCGTGAACTCCTCATTGCCAACACTTCCTAATAAGAATTAAAAAAGAAAAAAAACTTTAGTAGTATTGCCAATGGGCAGCTTCTCCATGAAGCTAAGTACACGCTAATTTAAATATTTATGTATTACAGTTATTTTCTTTTTTTTTTAAATTTGTTGTATATTTTTTTATATTAATTTATGTTGTATATTATTTTATTTGTACATATTTATTATGTATTATGAGAGCACATTGCAAGGTGCACGCTGTGCATTTAATTCATAAAGAAAGTATTTAAAAAAAAAAAAAAATTACCCTTAATCTTTGCTTCAGGCTTGTAAGAGTAAGGTTATCATTTATTCTTATTTACGTCTATAGAAACATAGGAACTTCATATATTTCCTACAACATTGACTTTTATTAAGATAAACTTTCTTTTATTTTTTCATTTTGTCCGTTTATCATACAATCTAAAAGTATATAATATATGATTTAAGGTAAAAAGATATAAGCCATTTGAAACATACACCAATTTATTTCATAAAAGAAAACTCATTAGGAGGAAACTATTATTTTTCTCAGTAAAACAAAGTATGAGAGTGGCGGGGCTAATGAGAGTTTAATTACTTTAGCTAATTATTTATAATACTTGAATTTTTTCTTGCTCAATGTCATCTCATAAGCTTTTATTTGTTTAATTCCATTGGGGGGAAAATAAAATGAGAATTTCTAGATTAATTAGATCTCCTTCATACTCATCAAAATATATCGCATACTCATAAAAATTATTTTAATTAAAGAAGATACTCAAATTTTCCGTTGAGAGAAGGAAACACATTAATTGTGTCTATTATCATTAATATGTAAGGTTTTTAATTTATATTGATTCCTTGTAGGCCGTGTTTTGCAATAAGTACTATAAGTATAAGCTTGTTATTTGAAATTAATTTGCTTACATTATAATTATTATTCATTATCTATTGTATTAGCACGTATACAAAGCCTGATACAATTTTTTTTTGCTTTTAAATACTTTTGAAAAAACCCTATTGCTTTTATAAACTTGTAATGTTTCTACTTTATGATATATTGGTCTCCTTGAATTTCTGAAATATTATTTTTCATTCAAATCCACTTCTCTTTGAGAGTACGAAAAACATCATGTTAAGATATGTCTGCTTCTTGGGCGTGGCTTCGCTAGTCGGTGCTCGTAGAATAGACTTATGTAACCTACATGGACTCTGGTAAATACCATATCACTTTTTTCCTATTCTAAGTAATGTATCCCACGGCATCAAATAATTAATTTTATGATTCTAAACTTATTTTCTCTGGTTTGGTAACAGTCATTACTTCAAAATTCAAAAACTTTTCACGAAGATTATGGAGTCATTCAATATGGTAATGTTATAAAATATGCCCAGTAGAACATTTTTTTTTTAAATTTTACTGGTTCTCCTTTCCTCGACATCCAAAATAAATCAGTGCCAATATTGTTTTTATACAATAGTTCATTAGTGGATTGCTTGAAATCACTAAACTCTAAAATAAACTAAAATCTATGGAGAGAAAAGTGAGTCGTAGAAGATAAACAATTTATTTTTTATAAATATTTGGTTGTGGTTTATTATCCCACGTAAATTTTAAACAATTAATGAGAGGGAATATAATAAAAAATCTATCTGTCTCAGCCAGGACTCGAACCTGGATCTCCTGCTTGCCGGGCCGGAATGTTTCCATTACACCACCGGGACGAGCTTGATAACTTATTAAATTCCCACCACAATAGCGAGAGCCTAACCCACGAGAAAGACGAATACATCGTCTTAAACTCGAAGGAGCTGACATTGTCTAGCTATTTGTCGACTCTCGTAATTTACTTTTATAATTTTTCTTTATAAATATTTATTTGGTTTTGGTTTATTATCCCACGTAAATTTTAAACAATTAATGAGAGGGAATAGAATAAAAAATTCTATCTGTCCCAGCCAGGAATCGAACCTGGATCTCCTGCCTGTCGGGGCGGTATGCTCCAGCATCTATTCCCTCTCATTAATTGTATAAACAATTTATTTATAGAGTTGCAATTCAGTATTGCTGATCAAATCGCTACCAGATCAGCATAGTACACGCTTAAGTCAATGAGGTGAGTACTCTGAAGAGCATTCCTGAGGAGGAGTACCAATAAATAACTGCACAAACACCTGTTCAACCTATGCGTCTCTGTCCAAGAGAAAGTATAAGAGTTGAATGTGAAAATATTCGTTTGGCGGTAAAGATGGTTAAGAATTTTCCTTACATACCAGCCACCAGGGTCATTAATGCTATTTGTAGGCTATTAATTATGAAAGTAGAAAGTCAGTAAGAAAAAAGAGTTGGAGAGGGATATGACTTTTAACGCGGAGTGGGGAGATTAGTGAGTGAAAGCCGACTTTGGCAGAAAACACCCAAATTGGAGTCCACGTCCAAACATAAGGGGACTCCTCGTGCCAAATCTAGCTCTCCATGGTCGGCACCAAGTAAACGCAGGGTCCTTCTTGAGAAGTTAGTACTCATGGGTTAGGTCTGTGAGCGAGGTGTGTGGTACCGGGTCATCCAAACCCTCCAGATCGACTTAGATGAAATCTGGAGGCTAAATCCGGCACCTTGGAACACTCGACCCAAGGACAGGCCCCTTCCCCTCATAGACTGCTTTAACTATTGATTAAAAAATATTGACATCTAACAGCGAATAAGTCAGCGAAAATTAAATTAAAATTCAAGTATTTTTAACTTAATCGCTGACACGTACACCTGTATTTATTAATTATTAAGGACTCAGATATAAATATATAATATACTAACGATGTACAAGAAATTACTGCAAACAAATCTGGACACATGATACGGAATTTTGGGGAGCCATAAAGTTTTCAAACAGCTAAAAATCTAATCCTTTCTATCCAGAACCCGCAGAATAGTTACTAATACTCTCTATTTCAGTTCTTTTCCCATCACTATGATTTAAATGAGTCCAAGATTACATTTCCCTGCCACTACTCATTTGTTGTTGGTAACAACCCAAACTCAAACAAAGATTGTCTCGGGACCTACTGGGAACATGTATTGTTTTTAATTTGAAAGAGGTTTCACTGGACTCTTTATCTCCTCAAGGGAGGCTTGTATTTCGTTTATTTGTCTTTCCGTGTTCATTACAAAAATTACAAAATGTTGCACTTAACACAATTCAATTAATAAATATGATACATTTAAAATTTTTATAATGAATTAAGGCAAAAAAGAATTCGGTTTAAATACCGATTTTGCGTTATATATA
>KZ807118.1:252913-265675 GCA_000696205.2 Oncopeltus fasciatus
TATATATGTATATATATAATAGCTCTATTGCCTGAAAATTTAGATTTAGAAAAAATTTATATTTCATTTTTCTTCTACAAAAAAATTGATTATATTCATTAGAGGCCTCTTTCAATCAAAAAGGAGATTTTAAGGGACATGTCTTATTAATTTTCATTTAAATAATAAAACAGAGCTTTCAATTTACTCAATATTTACACTTTTTATCATAAAAAAGAACAATTGAATCTACTTGCAAACTAAAAGCCTTCTAAGTGCTAAATTGATCAGAGACTTTTCAGTATGTTAATTACTGTATACATTTTCAGTTAATTTACTTAATTTAAGAGGAAGTGTTTTGCAGAATACCTTTTAAATCTAGAGAAAAACTAAAGAATTGCACTATTCATGTTTTTAAAGGATGATATTGATAATGTGATACTTGTTTAAATCTAAAAGCTTGCATAGTTTTATACAGAGTTTTTATTTTACCTTTATTTACTTATTACATTCTGTTAAATAAAAACATTTTGTTATTTGATCACAATGAAGTAAAAATGTCAATGTCAATCACATGAGGAGAGAAGAAGACCAATGACACCACTTTCAAACTATTTACAGACTTTGTCCCCAGGTCGTCACGGGGCCATCTTCGTCTGAGTCGACGGAGAGGTTTGTAGAGGTTGGAGTTGGAAGACAAGGTCTTTGCTAGTGGATTAGGATGGTATGGCAGTTTACTGTGGAAAAGGGTGATGTGGGAAGAAATGAGATCCTGTACAAAAGGTACAGGTACTGTATTAAAATCCTGGTGAAGGGAGGAATTGGATACGTAATAGGGAGCATTTTCAATTATTCTGAGGGTCTTTCTACGGAGTTATGGTCTTTATTAAAACTCCAGGTCTAATTGAGGTATGCGAACTTAGTGAATTCAGGAAACGTAATTGTATTAAAAATTTGAAGATATTACAGTTTCGTTTCTTTGCGAATATATTGCTGAATTTCGTGATTTTGTATTGAAGAATGTAATAAGGCAGAAAAATTCATGGGCATTTGTGAAATATAAATGCTCGGCATATCCGTACTATAGATTAATCTGTGATTATCCAGATATCAGTTTGAATTATTATTAATGGTAATTGAATATATTTCTGACTGTTTTAGCAATGTGGAATTTCTGACAGTTGTTAAATATTGTTGTTTAATCAAATGGACATTTTTTGCACCAACATAAATTAACTATAGTTCGATTCACAAATAGATTAGTACCTTGAAATAATAAGTAAATCAAACCCGGGTCTCCTACTTTCCGGGGAAGCGTGCTGACCTCTACACCACCGAGGCAACTTAGATAATCTCTCCAACTACCCGTACTTTACTCCGAGTCTAAACCCCCAAGTAAGACGAATATATCGTCTTATACTCGAAGGAGCTATCATTGTCTGATATTTGTTAGACTCTCATTTTTTCTTATATTTCTTTCTTAAATGAAGAATTAATTGTAGTATGTTATCCCACTCTAAATGCACAAGAGGTGCAAAGGGAGCCAGAAAAAATCTTACTACAACAGCCGTGAATCGAACCCGGGTCTTCTACTTTCCGGGAAAACGTGCTGACCTAAGCACCACCGAGGCAGTTTAGATAATCTCTCCAATTCTCCACACTTTACTCCTAGTCAAAACCCCTAGTATGACGAATATTTCGCCTTATACCCGGAGCTAATATTGTCAGCTATATATTAGACTCTTGTTCTAACTATATCTATCTATATTTATTTTTTAAATAATGAAATTAATTGTGGTATGTAATTCTACGTTAAATTTTCTATAAGAAATGCAAAGGTAACCAGAAAAAAATCTTACTACCAAAGCCGGGAATCGAACCCGGGTCTACCACTTTCCGGGACTAATAAATAGCTGACAATGATAGCTCCTTCGAGTATTAGACGATAAATTCGTTTTCCTTGGGAGTTTAGACTCGGAGTAAAGTACGGGGAGTTAAAAAGATTATCTTATCTGCCTTGGTAGTGTAGAGATCACCACGTCCTATCTTAAGAATTTTATTTTGCATTTAGAAATCCATTTCTTCTTAGGTTGCCTTTGAATATTAAATAAAAAATATTTCATATTCATTTCTTTGAGAGAGAGTATTCTGAAATGGGTTTTGTTTTGCACATTTTAAAACTGACATGTATTTTCTCCAAGACTCTAATTATTAACATTCCTGTCTTGGCTTTTGACTTTCGGTTAAATGAACTGTACAAGCTACATGAAAATCAGATCGGTAAAAATCATGATAAACTAATAATTAAGTTTTAACAGGATGATGGAACATTCTGATACAAGCAGGATTTTTCGAAATCATTTCAGAAAAGCAGGAATATTTGCATATATAATATTAATTAAAATGCTGCTGTAAGTATTTAGACTAGTACAGGTCGTTCGGCCTAATGCAGGTGTATATCATAAGACAAGTAGGGTCTAGATCCAAGGGGAAAACTAGTGAGAGGATCGGTGATTACATTAGGGTGGTGTACTAAATGATAACCACGCTTCAGACTACTGTTCCCTCTGGAGACTAAAGAGACTCCCTAAAATAAAAGACTCCCTCATAAAATCTATCAATATTGAAAGTGAATTATTCTGAAAAGTGAATGATTTGCGAACATCGAGATATATCTTTATCTTTTATGTTCACTAGGTTTCCACAAGAGTATCCATAGGTGATATTCCACTGTCAGGGCTTTTTTTTTTATTTTACTTTTTTTTTTTTGTTGGAGAGAACTAAGTGAGATCCTATTAATTATTTAGAAGGGTGAGTGGACTAACTAAGGGGATGAAGTTTATTTCCATAGAGGCACTGATAATTGGAGAGGGTAGCAAGGCATTCAGAGAGGAGCCATTGTTCTCGCATTGTCAGTAATTGCCAGCTTGCGATGCATCGTAAGCTTCAAGCAGGACTGACTGCATTCTCTCTTGAATCGATCATGCCGGCCCAGGATCTGCTTGAGACAGAACTTGATTGATCTCCTCCATGTTCACCAAACCTTGTTCAATTACTTGCCCAATTAACCTTAGCCAATTAATTTCAACATTTAATCTTCGCGCAAGAGTCTATAAACAATAAATGGCATTTGAAATCTCCTGGCAAATCTGAGTCCTTAGGCTGACTTTGCTCTATAGTTTGGTAAAAATATTTTAGAATCAATAAAACTAAGGTTTTCTAAAGTCGTTTTAATTAATTCCAGATGATTCCAAAACTCATCACAAGCACTTTATAAAATGAAAGATTTATTTGTAATAAATTAAAAAGAATTTTTAAAAGACTTGGAGATAGAATTTTTGGTTACAGGAATCACTAATGGTGCATTAGATCGAAATAAATTATTTNGGCGCTCACAGCTCACAATAAAAAACTGGCCATCTACAAGACCCTATATTAGTCTACCAGTTCTTATATTATTGTATAGAAACGTCCATAAAAAAGAGAATCCCTCCAGATGATTCCAAAACTCATCACAAGCACTTTATAAAATGAAAGATTTATTTGTAATAAATTAAAAAGAATTTTTAAAAGACTTGGAGATAGAATTTTTGGTTACAGGAATCACTAATGGTGCATTAGATCGAAATAAATTATTTTATGGAATCATAAAACCAATTTTATATTAGTTTACAAAATTAAATCTCATGGAACGATATAAATTTGGCAAGTATACAAAAATTAATTATTCCAGTTGATTAAGCACCCCTTCTTCATACATTAACAAATAGGCTCTAGGGGTAGTAGCTGGTCGGTTACTATTCCACTCACCAAGTACCACTGCTGATTGTAGAGAGGATCTGGGAATTCCGATGGAGTCTCGGCCTGGAATGGTGATCCAACATCCCTCTTGGTGCGTACCCTGCCCTCCTGCTGTTTCACCCAGCTCACCTGCCGACATAAATAATTTGCTAATTTTTCACCTTTGTTTATTTCTTACCTCAATTACATATATAATATTTGATAAAATCGTTATTAATTCAGAAATACATATATATATATATATATATATATATATATATATATATATATATATATATNCAAAAAAAAAAAAAAAAAAAAAAAGGTTGCCATATGAATTATCCCCACTTAGCTAACTAACATTCACAGATAACATACGCGAGAACATTTTTCTGGACTAACAGAAAAGTCCGTCACACAGGGGTGGCGTATTCTAAGAAGGTTTCTCAAGATTCATTAAGAAGGATATAAATAAGAGGATTTGAGAAAATTTAATTTGAATTGGACAGGGAGCTAGGAAAAAAGAAAGAAAAAACTGTCTCAGCCAGAGATCAAACCCGGGTCCTACACTATCCGGGAGGGTGCGTTAACTAACTAAGCCACCGAGGGAGCTGATAGAAATTACTCTCACCAGTTCCGCGCACTTCACTTCACTCCGAGCCTGACCGCCAAGTATGACGAATATATCGCCTTGTACCCGGCGGAACTAAAATTGCTAGCTATTTATTAGACTCTCGTCTGAAGCGAGAAATCTTTCATATCATGATGATAACTGTGGTAAAGTAATCCCACATTTCATTATTAATTTGAATCGTATGGGATAACTTTACCACGATTACTATCATGATATGAACGTCAGGTGGTGGCCCTTTGTAAAAACGAGAGTATAATAAATAGCTAGCAATTTTAGCTCCACCGAGGTCAATTCCCTAAACTTGGAATTAAATTGTAAATTTTTTTTAATATGCTTGGATGATTTTAGTTTAACGAGAGAGGACGTCCTGTCCTTATGTTCACATTTCCATAAATGAACTTAGGGACAGGACGTCCTATCTCTTCTTCATGATAGCCCTGAAGATGGCTTACTATGTAAGCCGAAACGTTGGCAGATAATCTTTTAAAAAATACACTTTTTTAAAATTTGTATTTTTTTTTTGGATCTACCTTGAGCGAACCCCAAATAAAATCATCTAAGAATAATATCTACAGCAAAAAAAACTCCATTATTTTAAAATATGGTTTCATAAAGATTTTGAATTTTGTTTTTCCTCTAAATCATCCATTGACTTATATTTTATTGAGTTTTCATTAAGCCTGAATTTATTATAAATGGTGTTATGAGTATTATATTTATTCTTAATTTCTCCTTTTGTGAGTTTTATATGTAATCAGTGAAAGTAAAAAGGTCATAGTCTCCTGTACTTTTCAGTACACTGGGACTTCTTCATATCCGAAATTAAAGAAATTCCTCAATTTCGGTTTTTAAAAAAATCATATAAATCAGTTTTGACCTAACCTCAACAATCTTTTAAATCTTAAAATAATACATAATCACAACTTTGAATTACTTAAAATTAATTACTTAATATCATTCAGAGAACCAATGCCGACCACTTAAGAAAATAGTGAGGTTTATACAGATAGATACAGATGCTCTGTTTAGCGAGTCCGAGAGGGCTGATAAATATTCCTCTGAGCCACTGGAAATAATGGTTTGTAATTACTGGAAGAAGCTCACACCCTGGGCTAGCAATAAGCCAGATATAGCCACGTGTTCCGTAGCCGCCCCCTTTGTGGATTTACAAAGAGGTGAAGTGCTTAGAGTATACTTGATACAGTTAAAAAAAATAAAATTTATTAAGAAAGAGAGGGTGTGCAACTCTAGAAGAGAAAATGTTTTTTCGTCGAGACATTTCGAAATTTTCTCTTCATAAAAGTAACTGGGAAAAAAAAAGAAAAAAAAAAGAAAGAAAAAGAAACCAACCCCCACCTACCACATGAAAAGAAAATAGTAAAATTTTCTCCTAATACTTTGATTTATTTGTGAGATAATATGGTGAGAGAAGGGGGGAGGGGGGAAGGCCAGAATCAAAGCTTAACGTCAGTTTAACCTCGGACCAATCTTTTGGTATGTAGCTGGAGTTACAAAGAACTTGAAACAACTGAAAAACTGCAATGCTGTTCATCAAATTAATTTTAAAGAACAAAAAATCTCTACTCAAACACATTAATGATTACCATAAATATTCGTTAAACATATAATTGTTAAGAGAATTATTTAGTTTTATTGACCTATATAATTAGGTTTAAGAAGCCTAACTTGCAAATAATAATTAAAAATTATGAATGAAAAATAATTTATAGAACAACCATAAAGTTAGGGTTTCTTTTATTTAAATTAAAATGAGAAATTAAAGAATAATCAAACTTATAATGAATGTGAAATAGGAGTCAATTTGTTATATCTTATAGAGGATTCAAAACAATGTACATAGTTATAGGAAATAAAATGTAGGACGTTATTAATTTCCCAGGTGTAAGTCTAATTTTGGCTCATTTTAAATCAGTCATCTAAATGAGGGTTCGCTCACAGAAGCAGAAGCTATTTAACTGAAGAGATATAACTTTGACCAATGTTTTGCATATTTAAAGGATACAATTTCTCTTAGATAACTCATAATTCTTGAATAACATTTTTAAAATGCAGGTTTTTATGTAAGTTCAGGGGAGTATAAAAAATTACCCTTTAAAACAAAACGGTGTAAATTATGTGTATTGTATTATTATACGGCATTTGTAATATGATAAGTTTGATATAAAATAAAATAAATAATTATAGTAAAGTCCTATGTAATCTACCGTCATTTCTCCAACCCACACGGATCCCATTTTTTGGGATGACTATCAAAGAATTCTGGAACAGCTAATTTTTAAATTATTAAATTTTGTTTTATGTACATTCTCCGTAATAATTGTACCTAATAGAAACAAGCACAATCAGCAAATGGACTAAATTTCTGGCTGTAGATGGCCTTTGTTCTAATAAAAATCTCATGACCACTAAGCTAGAAAGGTCAGGTACCATAATAATCATAATAATAACATAATATGTATGTATATATATATATATATAGGTGTGTGTGTATGCNGTGTGTGTGTGTGTGTGTGTGTGTGTGTGTGTGTGTGTGTGTGTGTGTGTGTGTGTGTGTGTGTGTGCCTTATACCTTATGTGCAGAATACGTTTGCAAATCAGATGTCAGAAATCTACTTCCGCTAATAAATTGACAACCTAAATTTTCCTTGGACGGTCGATAGACCATGATTAAAGTATTGGCCATTAATGCAATCTCAATTTCAAATTATAGAAATATAATTTTTTGATTTTGCCTACATTTATTCATATCCTTGTCAACCACCCATTAACTAAATCATATACTTCATCCAACAGTTTACAAGAGTAGGTTATTTATTTTTTATATTTTATACGATATTTTGCTTGTGGAAAAAATATATGCTTACATTGGAGGATATATATTTATAGATTCTCCAATATAGATTCATATGTTGAATTATTAAATTTTTTCAAAAGTCTCATCATGGGAACAGCCTTAATAGCTTGATATTCTTACAGAAAATTTGGTATAAGAAAAATAGAGTTAGGAAATGCTTAAAATTTTAATAAAATAAAGAAGTATAACTTCCCTAAATTAATGAGAAAGTTCATATCAATTACATATATTAAAATTGTATTATTTTATATTTTTATTCATACAGGGATCTTAGAGCCAGCATCCATTAATTATAGAGATACAGAATATATCATGTTTGATAAAATAACTGTCATTTTTTAATTAATGTTAAAAAAAATGTGGATTATCGGAGTCAGTCGCAAACGGCTAATGATGATGTTAAAGTCTGAGTTTAACTAATACACATATTAGTTAAGCTCAAAATTATTTATTAAATATTAGTATAATTTAGTACACAGTGATAAGCGTTTATAGCCTGTATTTTAAAGGAAAGCAGGTCTGCAGAAGAGGGGAAAATGAAGGAGGAAGAGTAAGGATGCAGTATATCAAGATTTCGCCTGTCACCCCAATAGCGGGTGACACTTCCTACCCCCCACTCTCAGGGCAGGGCTGCCGGCGGACGTCTGGGGTGGGTTATCAGCTGGCCATCAGAGCTATCACCCAATCACAGACTGTGAATTGCAGTACATTTCCACAGTCTCTGCAAGTTGATCCCCTTAAGTAGACGTCTGTAGCTAGAGTTTAGTCTTATCTGCCACAAGATATGTACAGATTCTGTGAGTTTTTATCTTACGTCAGAATGCTGTAGAGAGGGGATTTTAATAGAACTGTGGGACTGCCCCCCCCACCACCCATGGCTGCCTCTCCCCCGGTTCCCTAACCTCTAGGAAGGGAGCAAATGTATTAAATTATATATGTTTACGAGTATGACTTATTTCGTAAGTTTATTATACCCTATTATGCCTTCCACTTTATCCCTTATAAACTTTCATAAGTATTAATATATTTCTTATTATTACTTTTTATTATTATTATCCATCTTTACTGTTATAGATTCGTATTTAATTCTTCTTGAAAACTTGGGTTTTGAATTTTCAGGTGTACCCGTTCGCGCTTCGGAAGATCTTACTGTCATTGTCCGTGACTTGTCAAAGCCAACAAAAATATTTTAGAAGATTTATAAATAAACAGAATTTTTAGTATTAAAGGTAGAGCGGGGTTTCTTGGAAAAATGTTATTGAACATAAATTTTCTATAAATTTAATTTCAATAAAAATATTACGATTAAAAATTTTGATATTCCTTAGAAACCCCATCCCCCACATCCGATTTCAATCAAAACTAAATGAAATTAAGATTGAACATTTTTTTACCTTGTCCATTCCAGGATCAAAGAAGATTTTTTTTATATTTTTAAAAAGTCGCGTTATTTCACAAAAGTGAAAAACTAGATTTATGTAAAATGTTCACGTAGGCTTCCACAGTCATCAGATGTATGTAAAGTTTTTTCCGGGTTGGACCGTGTAAAGATTTTGATTGACCCGGCGCTGTCCGGTCCTTGGGCGAAGCCTGTCTTCCCATTGGTTGATCCTGTTTTTCTGCTCGCTGATTGGCTGGATCCTCTTATCGATTGGTTGGACCCTCTTTTCGATTAGTTGGACCCTCTTATCGATTGGTTGGACACTCTTATCGATTAGCGCTGGTTTCCTAAACGAACGAAAAACTAGATTTCCCTACAATAATTCTGCTAAGAGGAAAGAAGTTCTAAATTAAATGGTAGTAAATATATACATTTTTTTATAGTTTATTACATTAGGAAGGGAAATGGATAAAATATAATAGCAGATTTAAGATCTTATCTGAAATCAAACATCACGAACATAACCTGGATTAATCCATAATTTTGGGAATTGAAAGTAAAAATATTAAAAGATGATTGCTAATTTGAATTTAAATTTTTAAACGCGGAAGAGTTCGGAAAGAACGCATTGGGGTAGGAACAGACAGACCCCTACGTTCGGCGTTATTTCTACTTGGCTTTAAAATACACAGCATATTCTATTTCGTAAATTCGCACGAGCCACTAAAAAATGCCATGAAAGCCAACAGAAACATTATGACTATCAAGATCAAGATAATATATATATATCAATTAAATGTACTTAAACTAATAATGCCTCAGATTATCCCCTCAGGCCATTGTCAGTCAGAAATGTACTTTTACAAAAAAAAAAAAAAACACACACACAAAAAAACTGACTTTTCAAGGAGGGGTGGTCAAAAAGTTCTCGGCCTACCTATAAATGTGGGGAATTAAGATTAATGACTTATACCTTATAATTCTTATCTAATCAGTAGATATATTCACACTAATTTTTAATTTGTATAATGGCAAATCCTGCCATTTCTTGTTTAATGCTTATACTTATTATATTTGCAACTGCCATCCACTTCTCGTAAAGTGATGACCATAATTGACACCTTGGGCTTTGACTTAATCAACCATACTCCTAACAGCACAGATCTAGCCCCCAGTGATTACTTCCTGTTCCCAAACCTCAAAAAGGGGAAGGAAATACGATGATGAAGCCCTACTCTAAGAGACTTTTGATTCTCATATATTTCGAAGGAAGAAAATTATTATTTGATGGGGGGATACAAAAAGTCATAAATAGATGAAATAAATGTATTGGTAATAAATACATTCAATTGAAAAATAATATATGTTTTGTGTTTTGGTTTCATTCCTTTCTGGGTCAGGCAGAGAACTTTTTGACGTCCTCTTGTCGATGAATGCAGACTAAAACTAGAGTGTGTTATAGTCTACCAGTTCTTATATTATTGTATAGAAACGTCCATAAAAAAGAGAATCCCTCTTGTTATGCAGCAATAACAAGAAAACTCACTCATATAAATACCAACTCCTCAGTCTAAACATTATTTCTGCTGAATTAGGATCCATTGCAGCAGGCTTTTCTTATTATGTCTATGTTTAAACGCTTTATTATAGTTCTGACCGAAGTTTTCGTCCTTTGAAGGCGCTATTTATTATTTATGTCAAATAAATTAGTTCTCCTTATAGTCCCTATAACATTTGGGTTGTTGTAAATAATATTTTTTCATAGTATAATGTATAACTATAAAGGATGTAATTAATTACTTAATAATAATCATAATAAAAATAATTATTAAATTCACTCACTCAAAGATGTAAAATCAACTAATTGCAAGCAAGGGGGGATCAAAATTCACTTGAACAAATTTTAATTTAATCTTTAAAGAATTTAGAAAGTTTGTGCAAGACTATGGAAATTTGCAAAACGGGAGAAGGAAGCTGTTATTGCGTACCTCCGTAAGAGAAGTACTCGAAACTTTCGAGGGTATTAACAGGGTACTTAACAGAGTTAACTCTGCAAAGTGTCCCTTTCGCCGGACCCGTTACACTGAGGAGCATATCTCCTCACAAATGCCCAAATACCAGCAAACCAAACTGAAAAATAACATTTCCCCTACATAACAGCGGCGTCAGGTGCAACGACTTCATTGTAAACAAATTAATACAACTGGGTTCATTAAGATCATAAATATATACATATATAAATGAATCTCTACATAAAAAAAGAAAAGGAGAGAAATATCTTTTAATTTGATAATAAGAAGCAAAACGCATAATGAACATTAAATATTAAGTCGGGATAAGCGGCATAGTTGAATTTGTGTGGAATGAATCGTTTATCGTACCTGCGCAACAGCTCTTAGATTTGATGATGCATTTAGGTTAAAGATACAAAATGTGGTGATTGATGAAATTACGATGTGATTTGCCGATTTTAGTTGATTTTCTTCATCCATAGTTTCCAGAGAGCCTTAACAACTGCCACGCTTTCACAACCTTCAAGTTGGATTGTGTGATGAGATCACAAGAAAATTTTATCTTTCTTCCTTTGTGGTGCGCCAATCAGTACCTTAACCTGATCGATCGATTGGTCTCGAGGGTATGGTTGGCCTAGTACCGTGAAGCACACCGTTAGATAGGAAACTAAGGAGGCAAAGAGGCTTAGATGTGGGACCAGGTATGTGGGACGGTGGGAATTTGTTGCTCTCATATCATATCATATTGATTTAGATTTGTTCTATGGTCCCATCAACATACTCTCATTACCAGATTCAATAGTTGCCAACCAAAGAATTGAAAGCTGGGTTGGAGCTTGCTTTGGTCAATAAATTTCCACCAAGCTTTCACTAAGTCTTACTTAGTTGTGAATCACCATAAAGTTCAAGTCTTATTTCACCATTTAACAATAATAATACTTCCAAAACTGTTTCGAATTATTGAATAAGGGCTTTCATTAAATATCTACTATTATTGGAAGTAAAAAAAAAGTTTAGATTTATAAATATTTTGATTTGCTAAAAATTGTTTAGGCAATGGATTAAAACGGCATAGGTTCGGACAAATAAATTTTACATGACCCATCTTTACTTTGTGATTTAACCAAAAGTGTTCATTCAAGAATAACACTAAATGTGAGAGTTTCCAAGAACAAAGTGAAGGCCTATTGGATTTGGTCGAAATGAAAAAATGTTTCTAGAAAAGCCCAGCTAAACCTCCGATATGTGTAACTCACAATTCACCACAAGCCCTCCAGCCATCTTCACACTTATTTACTTTTATCTGACAGCTATGGTGCGCCCTTTCTCATATTGCTTATTGTATTACTTTCATTCCTACTTCGTGCCTGCCATTTACAAGGTTCTTTCTGTGTGAATTTTATTTCAAGCTAGAAAGTTTTGAGAAAATTTAATTCATATTATTCAAAACCTCTTAAACTAATTAAATCCAATAGGTTCGTTTGTCAAAACAATCTAGTAAAATTAATATTTATTTTACCCTTTTGAAATGCTCGCAGGAACGAGAGGCAAACGGGTGGAAAAGAACAATTGAAATAATAACTTAATATCCACTTTTACTGAAAAATATATTGTAGACTATGCTTTGGTCTAATAATAGTGTTAAAAAATATTCATCCAATTTTAGTAAAGTTGAAATCATTCAATTTGACCTCTCCTAATTGTGAAATTCGTTAAAACTGTTCAAATTGTTTTTTATCCCAATCTAAATTTCAGTTTTAAGTGCTTCAAGACAGGATTATAAACAAACCCATCTTGACAGTATTCAGCAGTGGTGCAACAAATGGAGGTATATGTAAATTTATTTTCAATAAATGAGTCCAAATGTTAATATCGAACTAAGAAAAGATTCGCCATTTAATGTTACATACAATAACATCTCTATACCTCTATCTGATTCAGTCCGCTACCTTGAGTTCCACCTTGACTCACGACTAATTTGGAGTGAACATACAAAAATTAAGCGACAGGAACTCAACAGACATTAGAGACTCTTACACAGTTTATAGGCGCTCACAGCTCACAATAAAAAACTGGCCATCTACAAGACCCTATATATATA
>KZ807118.1:265743-277345 GCA_000696205.2 Oncopeltus fasciatus
TATATATATATGGTGCAGAACCGTGGGGTTCAGCTAAGCCTTCTAATATCCAACGTATAAAATCCTTTCAGTCCAAAATGCTCAGAATAATTACTAATGCTCCATATTATGTGTCCTACTCTACCCTTCATCCGGCTAAATATTCCTTTCGTCCAAGAACGTAGCTCTCCCCCTCCACAGACCTCCATAGTAAACTCCAGTTTCATCCTAATCCGTATGCCCAATCTCTGCCTTCGGACTCCAATCCTTACAATCTACCACGACGACTAAAAGGAAGCATCTCCTGCGCCTTAGTGCCTGCTTCATCTGGGAGTGGGCCCGACGGGCCCTTCCTACATGCGAAGTGATTTTTAGATATTATTATTATTGTTTTGATGTTCTTAGGGATTAATCCCCGGCATGTATGTAAAGTTTTTTCCGGGTTGGACCGTGTCAAGTTGTTGATAGTTGCCGAGCTTTCGCACATCATGTGATGGCTTCTTCAGGGTTGAATAGAGAATGAGCTCAACCTCATTCATGAGCGGAAAAAACTTTACATACCTCTGATGACTGTGGAAGCCTACGTGAACAACGTATACAGCATGTCAAAAATTCCTGTCTGAATAAAATTATTTTAAAAAAAGCTGATTCTATAGATGTCTATTTTACTTAAATTTTTAGACATTCAAGCCATGATATTGTAATTTTCTTCTTAATTCATTTATTATCGACCAACTTATTATATATATTCTGTTGGTAAGATTCTNTAAATAACGTAAATTAATACATACATTTCCATTAAATAATTCATTAAATTGCATTAAAATTTCCTAATTATTCTTTTTTAATAAATTTCTATTTGGTAACTTTCTGATCCTCACCTCCCCATTGCTTTATTTCAGCTATTAATGAGCTCATAAAGTGGTTTGTAAAAATTAACTATACTTATAGCTATATAGCCTATAGAGGTAAAGTTACAATTTTCTTTCATTTTTTTTTTAAATATATTTTATGACAAGATACTTTTCTTTCCCAACTTACGTTTTAAATAATCACAATTAAGGAATCGCTATTCCAATTACATTTCAAATCCCTTTCAAATATTTTATTTAAGGAATATTTTTAATTAATGTTTATCTCAGGTAAATATGTCGCCCAAATAACTGCACTACGTATTAAGACTAAGAGACTAAATGTCGCCTAATAAGTGTTTTCATTGGGCACATTGATGCTTCATTTTGGAATTCGATGACGCAAAAGTCTCCCGCTGAATGGGTGTTGTGGAAACTCTATGGAGCCATGTAAGATTCTCTTTGATCCGGCCACCCTCAGATCCAGTTGAGGCATGACAGCCTCTGCCATCTCCAGGGAAATCTGTGTGTACAAAACCCTTAACCTCAGACTCGAAGGTATTTTCTGTATATTTAGCATCGTCTCAAAAGGGTCTCCTCACATCTCTCCTTGTATCCCTCAGGGGGCGAGAGCAAAATAATTCCATTTAAGTTGATCCTAAAATTAAGCAGGAATTTTTCCACTTAATCAAAAAAAATATGAAATATTCACATCAAAATCATAATAACATTTTTACAACGTCTACACGCTTGCATAATATTAATTATGATTTTATTTTTATTTTTTAGGACTGAACTTTCCATAAAAACAAATATTTTTTTAAAAAATTCGATAAGGGAGAATAACTTGAACTTTTAGAAGAGAAACTGATTACCCCACAGATATCTCATGTCTCTCATAAACTTCCCTTACAACCACATGGGGTACTGGAGGGAAGGGCTATCTACAGTTAGCCACATCATTCGAAACGTCTATGGATCTTGATTATCGATAAATAAAAGCTTGCCCAGGAAAGAATTTCACCCACACGTCAGGATGAGTTTCCCCACGGAATATATATCTACTCGATTGCTGCACCAAATGCCTTTTGCTGTATTGGGGGAACTTCTATTTAAATACTGTATTAGTTGTGGTATTTAATCCCACATTAATTTTATACAATAAATGCAAGGGAATAGAATAAAAAAATCTTACTACCTCAGCCAGGACTCGAACCCGGATCTCCTGCTTTCTGGGAAAGCATGCTATCCTTTACACCACCGAGGCTAGCAAGACAATTCTATTGTGTCTCTTAGCATAAACAACTCTTCGAGCCTTTTAAAGCAAATCATTCATGTTTTAGACTTGAAAATAGACTTATTAACTGAATCATTGCCTATGCCATAGTAAGTACAATGAGGAAACAACTAAAGACATTGCTGCCTCTTTTCTGAAACTCTTGTATAGAAATTGAGTGTAGCATAGGTGTCAATTAACTCTTGAAGAAAACTTATTTTCTTCAAATACGCAACTCATTGTCTTAAAACTTATTCCAAGACGTTCTATAATTTATTACTTCTTCTCAAAATTCATCAATTTGAAAGAACAAGAGAGAAAATATGAGACGGGAAAATTATGAAAAATAATAGAAAATCGCCAGTAACTGTAATAAAAAACTACCTGAAGATACAGTTGCACATAAGTTTTATATTACTCATTAAGATCCCCAGACGTCTCAAATAAGTAATTTGGCATGTATGCCAGGGTAGTTTGTAGGCACTACTTTTCTAGACTTTCTGGCAATCTGCAATGATCAACAGTTGCTAGTATCAACATTGAATTCCCAGAAAGCCACTCATCAATTCAGCAGTTTCTGCTGCCGGAGAATGAGATTCAGTTATCTAAATACCTTACGCATCTGACAAGTGGTTCCTAACATCCATGAGCGGTGCCAGGCTCGTACCATTCATTAGATTTAGTTTGGCTTGTTAGGTAGAGACATAATCTAAAAATCCCTGAACGTTTATAACCGTTTTAAATTTTAGATCTCATTTAATAAACAATATTTGGCTGTCTGTGTGTTTGTGTGTATAGGGGGGCGGATAGAATATATCTCATTTATATTTCATTGAGATATTTTCTCAGGTTATCACTTTATGGGTTTTTTATATCTTATTATTTGGTCTTACTCTTTAATTATATTATTTAAGTTATTATACCCGTGTGTGCTCAATCATTCTTATAAAATTTTAAATATTGGGATTATCTACAAATTCGGCAACTTGTGTAGATTTTTTTTAAATTCCGAATTTATATTTATCATTTTCTTTTTCATAAACCACCAAAAAATTGAATGGTGGATGATAAATTAAATTCAACTTAAATGGTTGTATATTCTCAGTATTCGAGAATATATGAGATGATAGATGATTGTTACCAAATCAGCAAATAAATCATGCCATATAATTTCTTTCCAATGAAAAGTCAATTGTACTTGATCTATCATAATTTATTTAATTTGATTTACAATAAAAAATTTCAATACCGAGGTATTAGCAGTGACCAAGGATCACATTAGAGTAATACGGGAATCTCTGACGGGTGAGAGAGTCTCTAGTGAAGTCCTAATAGACGAGCAGACTGACCTCCGTCTAAGGGAAGTGCTGAGAGTGGTAAGTGCCAGCCGAGTTAAGAAGCAATCAAATGACCGACGCTGACTGCAGGCTAATGAAGAGCGCTACGCCAGACAGTTCATTAAGAACTAATTTACTGCCCTCTCCTCCACTGCTGCCTTCATCAGACTATTCAACTACAACCCCTCTTCCAACAATTCAAAAGATTCCGCGTGATATTCTATTAGGGAGGATAATTTTGTGCTCTCCAGAGGGAAGTAATTTATTCATGGAAGTATCGTGTGCAGTGAAGGGTGTTATTGTCTATCAGCTCTACTTTTTTTCATTGTTTCCTCTCCTACAAATCGGTTGAAGTGAGGAAAGTACAAAAACTCTTGAAAATTTAAAGATAAAGTACTCTAATTAATTTAGAAACTAATAACAATAAATATAACTATTTTAACCTAAGAATATAATTATTTAGAAGTGGTTTTTGTTGAAGAATTATTTTAACATTACAAATACTATAGTTAAGTTAAAGTTTATAAAACATTTCAGATGATCTATAAATAAATCTATATTATAGTGTTCTTAAACCTCCATTAAAAAAAGAGGTAACATCACATCATTCGATAAAGCCTCACTTTATGAAGGCTTAAGTGTATACTTGAAGAAATTTAAAAAAAATTAATCCTGGACATGATTTAAATTATTTTGTGAAATTAAGATTAAGTAATTATTTTATACAGTAGTTTTAAAATTAATAAGAGGGTCAAATAGTTGGTTATATGAAGCACATAATGTACTGATTAAAAGCTCGTTAAACTAAAAACTTTGAGTATTATTCTTTTTTCACAGAACACAATACTTACTCTACTTTAAGAAATTTTAGGAAAATAATATATTTTTCTTAGATTTTAGATTGTTTAAAGTTTTTAAATAAATATTTTTTCAGCTCTACAGAGATCTGTACATGGCTTACTATTATTTAGTTACATAGCTTATCCATTTAATCTTTTACCCCTTTTAACCCTACTGTGCGATTTCCCGAAAGGCGATTTCTATAAGCCTCTGAAAGCACAAGGGAGATTAGCTCTGACACGATTGTAGCTCAGATGAGTTACACACTGCAGTAAGAGACACAGCTGCCGTTCACACATGCACCACCCAGCACCCTTGACGATCCGAAAACTATATAGAGTATCGACCAAGGCCCTTGTTACAACTATAATCCTTGTCCCTGGGGGAGATTGACATAGATGGAATAAGTAATTTGCACTAGAATAGTACATTCGCCGACAGATCCATTTGAATTATAAGCAGACATCCAATCATTGATCTGGATATATTCCGGAAGTGTATTTCATATTGATTAGTGGATAAGCCAACTACGTTTATTTAAATATGATACATTATTCCACAATTTTTTGAACGTGTTATTTCTAAAATTAGTGAAATAACATTAGTAATTTTGTTTAAACCTCTCGGTCCTACCCATCGCCTAATTTGTTGTCTATCGTTGGTCAGAGATGACCTTGGTCAAACCAAGACAAAAATTAAATTATTACATTTTTTCGAATAAAGGTATCCTTGGAGTAACAAACTTTGCCCTTTTAAAGCCGATCCTATTGCAGAAGTTAGTAAAAATTTGTTTCTCTCTTCTAGAGATCAAATATTTCTCTGTAAAATATGCCAGTACATATTATAAGAAAACATAATAAACAACAATTTTAACATAATAAACAAATATGATATGATCTCATAGTTTGTAGATGTCGCTTCAAGTCTTCAATGACAATAGAAGTAAAGACATTGGCCGTGACTCTTCCAAAAGGTTAACATCAGCTGAATGGAGCTGCGGAAAGCTACAGAAAACTCTCCTTGCGAGCGTTCTCGTGTCTGCACTAACATCCACACTTTTTACACTCCTCCCCCTCGAGTTCCGTTACTAATATTTCTTTGCCGATCTCCAAGGCCCTCCACCGGAATATTCTTTATCTGCCTCTCTGCTACCTTCCTGCGTCCTCTTTAAAAGATAGCTTTTCAACCACCACGAGGAATGAGGTCCCAACAGCAAAAGTACACATTAACCACTATCCTGCGCGTATTCTCCTGACCAGCCTCTAATATCCTCACAGGATATATGATTTAAATATTAAATAAATTCCATAATATTCACAGTTCAAAAACCTTAATATAACATTTCAATGCGTAAAACAATTATTAAAATTTAAGTAAATATATGTAAAATAAATTTATAATGTTTACATTGTTTGTTTTTTTTATAAAGGCGTTAACAGACAACTTCTTGAATACATTTGTGAAGATAGGATGACTTTATTTATATTTTATAAAACTTTTTTCTTTAT
Organism: Oncopeltus fasciatus; assembly: GCA_000696205.2. Taxonomy (NCBI): domain Eukaryota; kingdom Metazoa; phylum Arthropoda; class Insecta; order Hemiptera; family Lygaeidae; genus Oncopeltus; species Oncopeltus fasciatus. Next base: position 271,535 of record KZ807118.1, read on the forward strand.
ATAATCTTAGCAATTAATACTTAATTAAATTGAACTTGATTAAAGATTTTAATGAATCTGTTTAAAACTTTAAATATAATAGCAGTTATAACAAGAAAGAGTGTTTTCAGATCGAAAAATCATGAAATGAAAAAATGGTAAAATTATTAATTTTAATAACTTTACCATTCTTTCTATAGTTAAAATCATATTTTTTGGGTAAGATGTCGTTTAGGATGTAGAAGGAAGAGGGTTCAAAATAACGGAATTATTCCTTTAGGGAATCAATTGATTATTGTTTATGAAAATTCTCATAAGGAAATCAAGATGTTAGTACCATGACTTTTGAAAAATTTCAACGAATCTTTACTTTCCTACATTGGGGAAACAAAAAAAAAAAAAAAAGTTCCATTAGAATATATATATNATAGAGTATTTATCACAAATTCTGAACGATTGAACCAAAAACCAAAAAATTACTATTGAAGTAAATCTAAAAATTAATCAATTTTAAAATTTCTCACTTTACTTTCCATATATTATATATTTCTTTTATCGTGCTTATTAATGTGTGTAATACAAAATTATAGGAACAAATATAACAATTTTTTTTCAAGAATAACTTTGTAGAAAATAATATAAAACATAATAATTATTAAAAGGATAGGTAAAATGATATTAACATAATAACTTGGATAACAATCCAGTTTTCTACCTGATGCATGGAAAATAAAATAACTGTTGGATTCCATTTTATTTTTATATTGGCCGAGCTGGAGTCGGAGTTTTATTTCCAAGCTGTCGTTAGTACTCCTTTATTTATAAGCTGGAAGGGAGCTCTGGATGTGACACTGAAAATTTGCCAGGAAGAGGCCTACATGAAATATTGTGTATATAGAGGGAGTTAGATTTATGGCCGACAGGTGATAATTCACAGCTGAGGGAGATATCTTTATATACAATAGTGGTGGGGGTGGGGGCAGTTTTCGTCCTCCTTCATCCCCCCTACCTCGCCTTCCCCCTGCTTCTTTATTTACAGTATGCAATCGATTATTCAGCGACTAGTCACCGCGCTCAGCTAGTCGTCCTTAGCGGCTCCACCAATATCCGATATGGAGCGATATAGAACTACTAGATTCCTTACCTTCTTCAGCCTTAATTTATCACGTGTAAATGAAAAAAATAGATGGGACCAAAGGTTTTTATTTTATTTTGTAATAAAAGTGTTCTTTGAATCTTGTGAAGTGTATTACAGGAATTCAGCCTGTGTAAGCAAATGAAAAGCAATATACACACGCATGTATATATATATATATATATAAGTGTGTGTGTGTGTGTGTGTGTATGTGTATGGGTACATTGTCTAACATAAACATGTATGTAGCAACACATACACACATTTATAGATTATCAGTTAAAGCTTCACTATTATTTATATAATACGTAGTATAAATAAATATTATCATTATTTTCTAATAAGTTATCTTGATGTAATGAGATATTAGTTCTTAAGGTAGCGATTGAACGGCTCCAAATCAGACGACCTGGAATTCCATGACACTTATCTTGAAAATAAATGCCTGTTGTCCAACAACACTTCTCTACTGGAAGCTGAGGACACTAAAGCGGCTGCGAAGACATCACCAATGACTAAGATTGACTGAGAAGAAACGTTGAAGGGATTTATCCAAAACAAGACTGGTAAATGTTGATTGAGAGCGGCAGTGATGTCGGCGCCAACTCGAGTCGCTAACTCAATGCGACACACCCCATGTCAGTTTCATAACAAACTCTTGTCAACAGGACGGCGGGGGTAGGAGGGGGGGGGGGGTGACGGAAAGTTATGACTGGGGCCGACATAGGGCGGCCTCTTCACTGTGCCGGGGTAAACTACTAACAGTTAAAGCATTAATTAGCAAAGTTTGGTCAGTAATGAGCACTGCCATGGTAAGTCAGTAGACTATTTCCTTTCACAATAAATATTCAAATAACAATGAATGTTACAGTTCCTTTAGTACCGTATTTCAATTGTTGTTAGTTCATTGCAGTTAATTAAAACTTATAATTAATTACAAAAATAATAGCAAGTGTTCGCAATATTTAAAATTTCAAAAGTTTATTAAAGAAGAAGCCTCCTTAATAAACTATTTTTTATGTATTTAATGCTACATTTTACTGTTTAATATTATTTAAGGATTAGGATCAAAATATAGGGCGGTCAACAGCTTGGTCATTGCGCCCTGACTGTTGGAAGTTTGGAACTCTGTTTCTATTATCCACTCTTTACATTCGCTAGTCGTTTAAGACTTATAGGCTAGAAATGGAACAGAACATCAACAAAAAAGTGTGACAATCACAATTAGGGATAATAAACGAAAACAATTTTTCTTGACTAGATGAAACGTTTTGTTATCACATGTTATTAAGCGTATTTTTTATTTTATTTATTTATTTATTTATTTTTATTTTTTTTTTNGTGTGTGTGTGTGTGTGTGTGTGTGTGTGTGTGTGTGTGTGTGTGTGTGTGTGTGTGTGTGTGTGTGTGTGTGTGTGTGTGTGTGTGTGTGTGTGTGTGTGTGTGTGTGTGTGTGTGTGTGTGTGTGTGTGTGTGTGTGTGTGTGTGTGTGTGTGTGTGTGTGTGTGTGTGTGTGTGTGTGTGTGTGTGTGTGTGTGTGTGTGTGTGTGTGTGTGTGTGTGTGTGTGTGTGTGTGTGTGTGTGTGTGTGTGTGTGTGTGTGTGTGTGTGTGTGTGTGTGTGTGTGTGTGTGTGTGTGTGTGTGTGTGTGTGTGTGTGTGTGTGTGTGTGTGTGTGTGTGTGTGTGTGTGTGTGTGTGTGTGTGTGTGTGTGTGTGTGTGTGTGTGTGTGTGTGTGTGTGTGTGTGTGTGTGTGTGTGTGTGTGTGTGTGTGTGTGTGTGTGTGTGTGTGTGTGTGTGTGTGTGTGTGTGTGTGTGTGTGTGTGTGTGTGTGTGTGTGTGTGTGTGTGTGTGTGTGTGTGTGTGTGTGTGTGTGTGTGTGTGTGTGTGTGTGTGTGTGTGTGTGTGTGTGTGTGTGTGTGTGTGTGTGTGTGTGTGTGTGTGTGTGTGTGTGTGTGTGTGTGTGTGTGTGTGTGTGTGTGTGTGTGTGTGTGTGTGTGTGTGTGTGTGTGTGTGTGTGTGTGTGTGTGTGTGTGTGTGTGTGTGTGTGTGTGTGTGTGTGTGTGTGTGTGTGTGTGTGTGTGTGTGTGTGTGTGTGTGTGTGTGTGTGTGTGTGTGTGTGTGTGTGTGTGTGTGTGTGTGTGTGTGTGTGTGTGTGTGTGTGTGTGTGTGTGTGTGTGTGTGTGTGTGTGTGTGTGTGTGTGTGTGTGTGTGTGTGTGTGTGTGTGTGTGTGTGTGTGTGTGTGTGTGTGTGTGTGTGTGTGTGTGTGTGTGTGTGTGTGTGTGTGTGTGTGTGTGTGTGTGTGTGTGTGTGTGTGTGTGTGTGTGTGTGTGTGTGTGTGTGTGTGTGTGTGTGTGTGTGTGTGTGTGTGTGTGTGTGTGTGTGTGTGTGTGTGTGTGTGTGTGTGTGTGTGTGTGTGTGTGTGTGTGTGTGTGTGTGTGTGTGTGTGTGTGTGTGTGTGTGTGTGTGTGTGTGTGTGTGTGTGTGTGTGTGTGTGTGTGTGTGTGTGTGTGTGTGTGTGTGTGTGTGTGTGTGTGTGTGTGTGTGTGTGTGTGTGTGTGTGTGTGTGTGTGTGTGTGTGTGTGTGTGTGTGTGTGTGTGTGTGTGTGTGTGTGTGTGTGTGTGTGTGTGTGTGTGTGTGTGTGTGTGTGTGTGTGTGTGTGTGTGTGTGTGTGTGTGTGTGTGTGTGTGTGTGTGTGTGTGTGTGTGTGTGTGTGTGTGTGTGTGTGTGTGTGTGTGTGTGTGTGTGTGTGTGTGTGTGTGTGTGTGTGTGTGTGTGTGTGTGTGTGTGTGTGTGTGTGTGTGTGTGTGTGTGTGTGTGTGTGTGTGTGTGTGTGTGTGTGTGTGTGTGTGTGTGTGTGTGTGTGTGTGTGTGTGTGTGTGTGTGTGTGTGTGTGTGTGTGTGTGTGTGTGTGTGTGTGTGTGTGTGTGTGTGTGTGTGTGTGTGTGTGTGTGTGTGTGTGTGTGTGTGTGTGTGTGTGTGTGTGTGTGTGTGTGTGTGTGTGTGTGTGTGTGTGTGTGTGTGTGTGTGTGTGTGTGTGTGTGTGTGTGTGTGTGTGTGTGTGTGTGTGTGTGTGTGTGTGTGTGTGTGTGTGTGTGTGTGTGTGTGTGTGTGTGTGTGTGTGTGTGTGTGTGTGTGTGTGTGTGTGTGTGTGTGTGTGTGTGTGTGTGTGTGTGTGTGTGTGTGTGTGTGTGTGTGTGTGTGTGTGTGTGTGTGTGTGTGTGTGTGTGTGTGTGTGTGTGTGTGTGTGTGTGTGTGTGTGTGTGTGTGTGTGTGTGTGTGTGTGTGTGTGTGTGTGTGTGTGTGTGTGTGTGTGTGTGTGTGTGTGTGTGTGTGTGTGTGTGTGTGTGTGTGTGTGTGTGTGTGTGTGTGTGTGTGTGTGTGTGTGTGTGTGTGTGTGTGTGTGTGTGTGTGTGTGTGTGTGTGTGTGTGTGTGTGTGTGTGTGTGTGTGTGTGTGTGTGTGTGTGTGTGTGTGTGTGTGTGTGTGTGTGTGTGTGTGTGTGTGTGTGTGTGTGTGTGTGTGTGTGTGTGTGTGTGTGTGTGTGTGTGTGTGTGTGTGTGTGTGTGTGTGTGTGTGTGTGTGTGTGTGTGCGTACACATGAGACAACCTTTTCTAAAGCTTCATTTTTTGCAGAATTCACTAAGAAAGAAAACCTCAATGCAATCTGCCTAAATATGCAATTTCTTTTCTGGTCATTTTATATTTTAACATTTAATTTAACCCTTTATAGTGAAAGTAGGCTCTTCTTGAGAAGTGTTAGAATCTAAAACCCAAATTGTATTAAATTATATTCAGCAGCTTTATTGGAAAATATGGGAGGATTGCGATGGAGGCAAATAGGGCCTCAATTGAGAGATTTAGATTTTTCAGGTCGTTCACCAAGAGCTTTATATGAATAATTGACGGGGGAGAGTCCATCACTCAGAACTTATAGAATCCTCAGCTCTGAAGATAATGGAAGTTTCAATTTGAAATATCTACATCAACTAAAATTCACTCCTAACCTTTGATTCTCTGAATAAGAAAAAACATTGACTACTCTGAAAATGATTTTTTACATATCATATTCCATAGCATTGAGTTTTAACACTATCCAAAATGTAACAATATTAAATATTATAAAAATATAAATTTTATATTAGGTTTTGGGCAGCAGATAAAACCTCACTCCTAATAATACTAATTAAATTAGTTTATTCTTCTTTTTTTTTAAGCTTTTATCTATTTATTACATTCTGTTAAATAAAATATTTATTATAATAATGACTTTAAAATTAAATGTCAAGTTATGACGTTGTTTTTTTTATGTTCGCTCTCTCTTACACATATATAAAATCTAGACCCAGGTTTCAGTTTACTTCCCACTTTTGCTGTACGGATTCTGTGATTAACTGAAAATATATTTGAATGAACCTTTTTAATATTTCAATTTTTATTTTTTTAGAATATGTGATATTTAAGGTTCTCCTAATATTTACTAAGTCAGGTAAATACTTCTCCAATAATATTGCTTCGTAATTAATACGAAAATTATGAATGTCATTATGTTCCATTACGTTAAATTTAATATATTTTAATTTGTAATATTTACAATTTTTTTTTTTTTTTTTTTTTTTTGCTGGGTTAGCCTCCCTTGCAACCACTAAGGGTCATTGGAGGGAGGGGCTATCTACAGGTTGCCACCCTATTCTAAAC
>KZ807118.1:278503-293385 GCA_000696205.2 Oncopeltus fasciatus
TGGTGCTTTATTATCATATTATATTATACTTAAATATTATTTACTAGAAATATTGTTCTGAATAAAAGCTATGTACTGATAAGTTTAATCTTATCGTTCGCTGAAAGGCCCAATTTATTATGTTCTCTATAAATGATCACTGATCGTCGAAAAATCTAAAAAGGAGAAAACATTCGACTCTTTGTTTTCGAATATGGCTTATATTCGAAAAGAAAGAGACGAATAAACGATGGATTGATGGTTTAAACAATTTAAAAAAAAACACCGAACTTTTCTTAATTATTCTGCTTCTACCTTAAACGAACTCTCTTCTGACCACAGCCCAGTCCTCCTTACGTTATCTTTGACCCCTATTCCAAAACAATGCCCCCCTCCTCCTTTAATGGTCCAGTCGATTGGACCTTGTATAGAACTCTCATGGAAGTGTCTCTTGACCGCGGAATATCTCTGAGAACCTCTGAAGATTTAGATGATGCTGTACACTCCTTTACCATAAACCTTCAGAAATGCGTATGTATGGCTAATCTCAAACCAAAATTTATCAAATATCCTTCTGAGACCCGAAAGCCTCTCCCAGATACGCTTAAAAAGCTCATAATAGCGAAACGCCACTAAAGGGCGTTGGTCCAAAAATATAGACACCCCACAGATCGTAAAGACTTAAATCGTCTTTCCAGGCTAGTAAAGCAAATATTAGGTACTTTACGAAATGAGGCTTTTAATGCCCATCTGTCTACCCTCTCAGCAGGAGACAAATCCTTCTGGATTGCTACTCGCAGAATCCTTAAGAGCCATGAAGCTTCCACTCCCTTGCGCCGAGGAGATGGTTCCTGGGCTTCTTCTGACAAAGACAAGGCCGAAATGTTTGCCCTGTACCTCAAGCAAACATTTACTCCTCATTTAGACCCCTTAGACCTGCCCAATACCGAAGAGACTGAGGAGTCTCTGGATATGCCATTACCTATGTCTTTACCACTCAAGGCATTAACACCTTCCGAGGTCAAGTATATAATCTCTCGTCTGCCTAAGCGCAAATCAACCGGATATGATTTAATCACCGGTCAAATTCTCCGTAACCTTCCTAAGAAGGCGATTACATTCCTTACCTACATCTATAATTGTTTACTCCGAACTACACACTTCCCACTCCTCTGGAAATATTCCGACAAAATGTTATTTCCTAATCCTAGAAAACCACTACATAATCCTTCATCATATAGTCCTATAAGTCTCCTTCCTCTACTTTCTAAGGTTTTCGAAAAAATTCTGTTAAAACGAATGATGCCTTCCATTGAACCCTACCATGTCTTCCCAAATCATCAGTTTGGCTTCCAATATAAGCATTCTACTGTCCGCTTCGTAGACTACATCTCCTCTTCCCTTGAGCGCAAAGAGTACTGCCCAGGAGCTTTTTTGGATGTTTCCCAAGCGTTTGATAGAGTCTGGCACAGTGGTCTTCTCTTTAAACTGAAATCCATACTTCCTAGTAACACTTCCATTATCCTTAAGTCTTACTTGTCCAAACGTTTCTTTAGGGTTCGGCAAGGATTAGATTATTCCGATTTCTACCAAGTGGAAGCGGGAGTTCCTCAAGGTGCTTGGACCTATCCTATTTATCCTGTACACTGCTGACATCCTTACCCATCAAAGTACCCTCTTTGTTCTATTTGCGGACGACAAAGCTATCCTATCCTCCCATCCCGATCATGAAACTTGTTCTAAAAACCTACAAGATCGCTTTGAAAAAATCAAACAATGGTGTGGCAAATAGAGAATAAAAATCAATGAAGAAAAATGCGTTCAAGGAAGAAAGACTTCTCTAAAATTGTGAAATTTAACAATATTTCCTTGCCTCATTCAAATTCCGTTCGTTACCTTGGGTTCACGACTTACATGAGGAGAACATACTAAAATTAAAAGACAAGAAATCAATCGGCAATATGGACTTCTATACAGACTCATGAATAAGAAGTCCAATCTTACGATAAAGAACAAACTGACGCTCTACAAAACCTTATTACGACTTACGGACTTACGGAGTTGAAATCTGGGGTGCCACTAAGCCTTCCAACATCCAAAGAATCCAGTCCTTTCAATACAAAACCCTGAGAATAATTTCAAATGCTCCCTATTATGTGTCCAATTCATCCCATCACCACGATCTTAATATCCCTTTTGTACAAGACTTAATTTCTCCCCGCTTCACGCTTTTCCACAGTAAACTGCCATACCATCCTAATCCACTGGCACAGACCATGTCTTCCAACTCCATCCCTTACAATCCTCCCCGTCGACTCAAACGAAGATGGCCCCGCGACCTCCTGGGGACAATCTGTAAATAATTTGAGAGTAGTGTCATTGGTCACCTTCTCTCCTCATGTGATTGACATTGAAAGTCTTTTCTTTTATTTTTTTAATTCATTGTGGTGATCAAATTACAAAATATTTTAATTTAACAGAATGTAATAAATAAATAAAAGTTTATAAANGAAGTAAATCTAAAAATTAATCAATTTTAAAATTTCTCACTTTACTTTCCATATATTATATATTTCTTTTATCGTGCTTATTAATGTGTGTAATACAAAATTATAGGAACAAATATAACAATTTTTTTTCAAGAATAACTTTGTAGAAAATAATATAAAACATAATAATTATTAAAAGGATAGGTAAAATGATATTAACATAATAACTTGGATAACAATCCAGTTTTCTACCTGATGCATGGAAAATAAAATAACTGTTGGATTCCATTTTATTTTTATATTGGCCGAGCTGGAGTCGGAGTTTTATTTCCAAGCTGTCGTTAGTACTCCTTTATTTATAAGCTGGAAGGGAGCTCTGGATGTGACACTGAAAATTTGCCAGGAAGAGGCCTACATGAAATATTGTGTATATAGAGGGAGTTAGATTTATGGCCGACAGGTGATAATTCACAGCTGAGGGAGATATCTTTATATACAATAGTGGTGGGGGTGGGGGCAGTTTTCGTCCTCCTTCATCCCCCCTACCTCGCCTTCCCCCTGCTTCTTTATTTACAGTATGCAATCGATTATTCAGCGACTAGTCACCGCGCTCAGCTAGTCGTCCTTAGCGGCTCCACCAATATCCGATATGGAGCGATATAGAACTACTAGATTCCTTACCTTCTTCAGCCTTAATTTATCACGTGTAAATGAAAAAAATAGATGGGACCAAAGGTTTTTATTTTATTTTGTAATAAAAGTGTTCTTTGAATCTTGTGAAGTGTATTACAGGAATTCAGCCTGTGTAAGCAAATGAAAAGCAATATACACACGCATGTATATATATATATAAAGAAAGCGAATTACTCGCGGCTGCGATTAGTAACAATCAATTATTAGTTTTATTTTGAAATAATTTAATTTGATTAGTCTTTTGCGGTATTATTTAAGTGTATTGCACTTCTATTTTCAGTAAGAGAGATTATTTTAGCAATCTTGAAGAGTATAAACAATATCGAGAATCTTAGAAGAGAGATTAACTTTCTCCATGTGTAAGAAATTAAATAAAAATTGAGTAATAGTCAGACGAAGAAACTCTGCTACCAAATATCCGACAGGGTGTTATTATAACCAGATTGGTAGCCAAATTCTCCTTCCAAATTTTGGAGAGGTTCTTGACGAAATTTTTGCACGTTCGGAAGCCCTTCAACACTCTACAGCCTGAGAGCCAAAAAGGATTTAGGGGTGAGACGTTTATGCATGAAGACTGCTTTTATGAACAGCGATTTGTAAGAAACTATTTGCATGAAGATTTAGAAAAACTATATTGAACCCCAAAAAAACTCATAATCAACTATTTGCTTCTGAAAAATGTATAGGGGATGAAGCAGGGAACGTCTGAAGTGAGAAGTTTAATAAATCACTTTTACTGGCTAATATAAGAAGAGTAAATAAGAGGTGAAGTGACATGTTTTAATATATGTAAATGATGAATCATGTATAGAACCAAAGGAACTTTTAGACGGATATCGGACTTTTCAAAATAAAGGATTTAGGCAGTGTGTCTCACTATATAGGCTTTGAAGTAGAGAATTTAAAAAAATAACTAATAATTATTAACAACAAAAATAGAGAAACGCGAAATAGGTTAAAGATTTTATTTAATGGAATTCTACTCCACTAGTATAGTAATATAGAATCTCCTTTTCTTACAGGAAATATTAATTATCGAAAAGTTCAATGGATCCTTATGAACTTTTCGACAATAAAGTGACCTTACATTTCCTCTGCTGATAGAATAATCGCAAGAAGTATTGAAAAAACAGAAATAAGAATTACTGATTGAAATCAAGTAGAAAAAAGTTATAGTTCTTTTGAATTGTATTAAAGTAATGAGCTGATTGATTGGGCGATTGGTATTTGTGATCGCAAATCAATCGGTAATTATCATTTAAAGAAGTTATCTATTCCTTGAGAAGGAAGAAGGATTATGAGAATCATCTTTAGGCAGCATTCGTTCTTAGTAGAATGTCGGGGGGAGAAATGGTGATATATTGGAATACAGTGGTAAACTACTCTGTTTCTAGAGTCGAGATTCTTTAATGAGGCCATTAAAAAAAAAAAATTCCCAAACAATATGAAAAAAATTGGCGAATACAATAATTCTTAATTTATGTCTCCACCAATAGGTGGCGCGTTAGAAGAGCAGTGAAAATAGTTTTCCAGTGAGAGTCAGATAGAATGCTTCTTAAAGCTCTGAGATGAGGACCTAATATGATCCAGCTGTGCACAAGGCTAATGGAATGGAAAGAATGGGACGGATATGCCACTAATGGGACGGAAAGAACGAATCGCAAGGATATAGGTCAAGTATTCCCATAGAAAGTATGTCCAGCACTCCAGAGTTAGATCGAAGAGTGTCTTAGGGTGTAGTCGAAAACGACTACGCGATAAGAAGATGGATAGAGAGAGAGAGAGAGAGAGCACAAGTAAGAGTACATCCTGGCAGTCTAACGGGATACATGTCCCGCAAGTAAGATCCGCCCTTAGATAACAGGGTGGGGGTTAGGCCCGGGACAGTGGGTCCCACGAGAGAGAGCCAATGGCTGGGCTGTTTCTAAAAGCGGCTCCAAGATTTATAGAGGAAATTTCTCGGCTTGTAAAGCATATCCCCCCACATTTGGGGCCAACTTATATAAGCAAAGTTACAAAGATATACCCCCCTGCTCTAAAATTGCCGCCCCATTATGAGAGTACATTACACACGCTTTTACCCTCACCCTCCGATCATTACTCACCATCACCTTTTATCTCAGAACCTGTTATTTTTTCCCACTCATTTCATACATCCAAACTTAAATGTAGCAATTTCTCTTTTCACTTTCACACTCCCGTAAATTGAAGTAATTTTGTACTCTACTATAGATGCTGTAGAGTTAGAACTAAAATTTTTCAAGGCTGCAAATATATTAATTAATGGAACGAGTTTTATTTACTCTTAATAATATACAAAAATTATAAATTTTTAATTATTGATACTGACCCTGTAAAGTAAAGAGCATAAAATAAAAATGTAACAAAATTCATATAAAACATTTTACCGATAATTTCCAGGGACATGGATGTTTAAAATGGTATGGCAACCTGCCATCTCCTTCTAAGTGGTTTAAAGGTAGGTTAACACTTAATTTTTTTTTTTTACATTACATAATATTCGACATTAAAATAAAAGCTAAATCGATTCTGCACAATATATATATAATTGATCTCAGTGCAATATTCTAGGAAATAAGCAAATGCAAGTCTATTTAAAAAAAAAGAAAGTTTTTACATTTTTTGACAAGCTCATTGACTTTAAGTGACTTGCAAATAAGCAAACGATTATTCAGCAGCTATGAGCGTGCACGTGTATATAACTTTGCTCAATGAAATTTAAAAAGTAACTGTACATATAAGCTAAGACGTATAGGTATGGTAGATATGGGCTCCCGGACATGTAATCAGAGGGAATGAAATTGCCGACCAGTCAGCTCATCAGGGAAAGAGATATTACCTACTCGTATATATATAAGCCGGCTAAGCCATAAGTAACTTACCTACTAAAAATAATTACGTACTTAAGTACTAATGAGGAACTTACACCTCCTATATAAAATTACATCACAGCCATTTATTTTTCTTCATTAAAGTATATATTTAAGATTGTATAATGTACATAATAGTAGAGGTCGGTAGGCATGGTAGGGTGTCAGTTGTTATTAAGAGGCTTTCCAATAGTATGCCTGGAGGGTGTGGACGGCCTTGCACCACAGAGCACGCTCTCAATATGTGGGCATTTTATAGGCAGAGCTGGAGAGAGGGACCGAAGCATGGCGGGGAGCATCTCGAGCATGCGTAAATATTGGCTTTAATACTAACATTACTGATATAATCAATTACTTATGACATTACTCTTTGAATTACAAAAATAATGTATAGAGTGAAATTGCGGTAAAACTTAATTTTATATGTTTATTAACATTGTTTTTTTTTAAACGCATATAACGTAAAAATATTTAACAATGTAATATTTGAATAAATGCGGACCTCAAATTTTTAAAATATAGCAAACAAATCTAATATTTAGGGTTAACATTGCCATATCTAATAATTAATGATTTTTGGTTGAAATCGGGTGATCGAGATATCTTTGTTGTTATTTGAGTTCTAGAAAAATATATAAAAAATAATAGGCATAAACTGTAATTTTGTAATGTGTGGGTTATATACAACTTTTACTTCCCAAACTATTTCCCAGCCAGTTTTCTTTCTAGAGAAAAGTTTGGTATTCATACTTCTGCACAAAAATTATATATTTCGTAACTTACTCTCATTTACATCCATATTAAATGAAATTTGGAAAACCATGGAAAATTATGAAGTTCCCGAAAGACGGACTTTTTATTTAGCGCATATTGATTTCAAAATAGCTTATATAAGAAATTTTATTTGCCATAAATTCATCAGAATATAGAGTATTTATCACAAATTCTGAACGATTGAACCAAAAACCAAAAAATTACTATTGAAGTAAATCTAAAAATTAATCAATTTTAAAATTTCTCACTTTACTTTCCATATATTATATATTTCTTTTATCGTGCTTATTAATGTGTGTAATACAAAATTATAGGAACAAATATAACAATTTTTTTTCAAGAATAACTTTGTAGAAAATAATATAAAACATAATAATTATTAAAAGGATAGGTAAAATGATATTAACATAATAACTTGGATAACAATCCAGTTTTCTACCTGATGCATGGAAAATAAAATAACTGTTGGATTCCATTTTATTTTTATATTGGCCGAGCTGGAGTCGGAGTTTTATTTCCAAGCTGTCGTTAGTACTCCTTTATTTATAAGCTGGAAGGGAGCTCTGGATGTGACACTGAAAATTTGCCAGGAAGAGGCCTACATGAAATATTGTGTATATAGAGGGAGTTAGATTTATGGCCGACAGGTGATAATTCACAGCTGAGGGAGATATCTTTATATACAATAGTGGTGGGGGTGGGGGCAGTTTTCGTCCTCCTTCATCCCCCCTACCTCGCCTTCCCCCTGCTTCTTTATTTACAGTATGCAATCGATTATTCAGCGACTAGTCACCGCGCTCAGCTAGTCGTCCTTAGCGGCTCCACCAATATCCGATATGGAGCGATATAGAACTACTAGATTCCTTACCTTCTTCAGCCTTAATTTATCACGTGTAAATGAAAAAAATAGATGGGACCAAAGGTTTTTATTTTATTTTGTAATAAAAGTGTTCTTTGAATCTTGTGAAGTGTATTACAGGAATTCAGCCTGTGTAAGCAAATGAAAAGCAATATACACACGCATGTATATATATTTCATACATCCAAACTTAAATGNTACAATGTCATGAGAGTACAATAATAATTGACAATATTTTAATATAGAATTGCCATAATGTAATGTGATATCAAAAGCAGGAGTGGTAGTAAGCCATGTTGGAGAATTCAACATGCAGAAAACAAAGTATTAAAAAATTAATTGACTAACACCTGCCTATCATAAAGACGAGAGAGACGTCCTTTCCCTAAGTTCACATAATCATGACTAAGAGGAAATATATATGTATGTGTATATATATATATTTATTTATGTATATATATATTTATTTATATTTTATTTCTGCCATTCCTATTATATTCTGTCCTGAGACGGCAATAAGTGCACTTCGGCTCAGTATTGAATCCCTATTTTAAAGGTACAACGTGAGATTTTTTGCTTGATTTTTGTCACAGAGTTGGATTTAGTGATCTTCACAGGCTCTTGAATTTTGTGTACGACGCAAGAATGCGACTCTTCAATATACACCGGGAGTTCGCGGTGAGTGGCAGAACGAACTTATCAGAGATTGCAACTTAGCAGTAAGTAATCTGCAGAGTATTATCTCTTCCCCACAGCCCTCCCCTCTGCCTGGCAGTCACGCCCACACTACTTATGAGTCAGCTGTTTATTTTGTCAGCTTTCGAAGTAAATAAATGGTGCAGTGTTCGAGGTGTGAAAACGCTATTACTAGGGATGACAAGAGCTTTCTAGCTTCTATCACCGGCAAATTAATTTACCACCGAAAGTTTTGTGGTATTGATGACTACCCAGGATGATCTATTTAGGAACATTCAGGAGGCGATGAGGGCTCTTTCGAGTGAGATAGGTGAGATTAAGAGCGGCGTTGCTAGCGAGCTAAGAGAGTTTAATGACTCTCTTAATAAAAGCAATGACGCAGCTTTTGAAAACGCCAAGCTTTTTAGAGGCATAGAGAATTCGTTACAAGCGCAGACAAAAGTTTTCGAGCAACTGGTGATTGAAAGCAAGACTCTGAAGTCAAGATTGACGGAACTGGAGGTGAGTCTGAATCACGCCCAACGCGAGTTACTCTCCAGATTTATCGAAGTTTGGGGGGTGCCGGTGCGACCTGGTGAAACTCTCGCTGGTTTGGTGAAGAGCATAGGCGCCAGTCTGGGCCTAAAGATCGCACCAGAAGATGTAGTGGAGCGTCATCGCCAGCGAAGGGATGATCCTAGACCACCGGTCATCATAGCGAAGTTTGGCAATCTATGAGGGACGAGGTTGTCAGAGGGAAGAGGGACCTGAAAACCAGGCATATTGGCTGGGAGGAGAATGATGCCCATCCCATTTACCTGAGCGAGAGTATGAGCCCCACGAACAAGCACCTCTGCTACTTGGCACGCCGGGAGAAGAAGGAACGCAGGCTAAAATATGTGTGGTTCTCTGGTGGCAGGGTCAAATGCCGACAGGATGACGGCCGGCCTGTGGTGGTTATCAACATGTTTATGGCAGAGAACCGGCGTGCATCGGGCGAATTTCCTATCTCTCTTTAACCTATAACTGTAATATTTTCTTAGTTTATTTTATTTAATGTTTCAGTGATGCAGTCTATTATTGTTTTGTTTCTCATAAGTAATTGTACGTTATTTATTTATCTATTGTTGTTTTTTTTTTGCTTTTATACTTCGAGAAGATTTTCATTAGTCCCCCACTTTTTGTTCTTCCTTTATTTTTTCCATTTTGTAATTTTAAGCTCTACATGTAGTATTCGGAAATAAGTACTAATATAGTTAAATCAAAAAATATTTATTGAATATAAAGGTGGAAAATTTATTTTTCTGGCGTTTATGTTTTGTCCTAAACAGTCTCCGAGACCGGACCCATCATTCTCATCTCATTCTCTTTCGAAATTTTTAAAAAAATGTAGTCAGAAATTTAATTTCACAAAACAATGCGTTGAATTTCTAATACGAAAAATTTTCTAATGTTTGTTATATATCAGTAAATATTGAAAATTCTCTGTATTTTTTTCGTACGGCTCGAGTTGATTCCCATGAAATGAACATGGAAATTGTTGAAAGGAAGGCGTGTTGATAGGAGACATTCAGATTGGCTGGGCCTAACTTGCTATCAGCCCGATAACCTGAGTTGCCATGGGAGACCTCCCCTCTTCACTATTTAAAAGCCCCCCAGAGATGGGAGGGGTGGATTTTCACCCGGGTACAGACGTCTTGCCCCGTTTACTTATTCAATTTCTTAGGCCAACTCCTACAGTGTCGGCGATTTGCATTCGCGTTCTATCCAGGAATTTTCCCATAGGAATGCGCCCTGGAAATTCTTCCAGTAATAGCTGGAGGCTACTCTCATCCCACAGTCTTCGTTTGCATGTAAGCCGAGCTCGACTTGCGCCAACGAACCCACTGACGTCATTCTTCCAATCTGGATTGTCAGCATTCGTCATTCATAGGTACTCCGACATAGGTACTGCTCTATAACTGCGACACGGCTTGTCCTAAGCTTCTTTTTATCACAAATATTTCATTGTGATGTAATCGATTTATTAACAAGGTAATATAATAATGCTTTCTTTAAATTATATTACCCACAACTTACTCACATCGAATAAAGTCTTATTATTATAAAAATGTACTAATAAACAATAAATGCAAGGGAATAGAATAAAAATCTATATGTCTCAGCCAGGGCTCGAACCTGGATCTCCTGCTATCCGGGCAGGAGGTGTCTCAGTGGTGTAATTGGTTAACGCGCTTGCCCGGATAGCAGGAGATCCAGGTTCGAGCCCTGGCTGAGATATATAGATTTTTTATTCTGTTCTCTTGGATTTATTGTTTATTAGTACATTTTTATAATAATACGATTTTATTCGATTTGAATTTAAATTTTACTTGGGATTAAATACCACAACGAAAACAATATTTATACTTTATTTATTTATTTGGCGTGCTTAACTATTGCACCACTAGGACGAGCTAGATATCTCATTAAATTCCCTCTACAATAGCGAGAGCCTAACCCACGAGAAAGACGAGAACTTCGTCTTCAACTCGAAGGAGCTGAAATTGTCAAGCTATTTGTCGACTCTCGTCATTTACTTTATTTAATTTTTCTTTATAGGAAGAAAATGTAAACAGGAGAAAGTAGATTATAATATTTTAAAAAAAGTTTCGTCCCTCAGGAGCTGCTAATATAAGCATTTTCTCATGTTTCATGAAAGTTAAATATAAGTAAGATGAGGAAGTTAAATTTACAAGTGAGAACAATTAGTATAAATGGTATAACTAAAAAGCTTTACTTAAGACTGTGGGAAAATGGCACACCCATCGTAGTTGCATTCGAAAACTTTCTCCTTGACACGCGTTTTTCGTAACTTATTGCAAAGATATAACGATAATAAATTCACTTCCCTGTGAAAGCGGGTGTTTCCCTAAATATAAAGAGACCAATCATTTTTATCCTTTATTCTACAGACAACCCCACTCAACCTAATATCCTCTTAGCCCTCTTTGCAGATGACAAAGAGATCCTCTCCTTCCATCCTGATTCCGAAATCGCTTCCAACATCTTACAAAACCACGTTGATGCTATTCAGCAGCAAAAGGAGAATTAAAATAAACGAGTCAAATTACGCTCAGGTAAATTTTCAGCTAAGAAAAGATTCTCCCAGTTTTGTTACATATTATAAACTCTCTCTGATTCAGTCCGTTACCTTGGGTTCCACCTTAGCCCACGACTCAACGGTAATGAACATACTAAAATCAAACGACAAGAACTGAACAGACGCCACAGACTCTTATACAGCCTTATAAATAGGCGCTCACACCTCACATTAAAAAATAAACTGACCATCTACAAGACCATAATACGACCAATCTGGACCTACGGTGCAGAACTGTTGGGTCCCGCTAAGGCTTCCAATATCCAACGTAAACAATCCTTACAGTACAAAATTCTCAGAATAATTGCTAACGCTCCATATTATGTGTCCAACTCTACCCTTCATCACGACTTTAATATTCCTTTTGTCAAAGACCTTATCTCCACCCGCTTCAAGTTCTTCCATAGTAAACTCCAATTTCATCCTCATCTACATACCCAATCCCCATCGTCGGACTGCATTCCTTACAATCCTCTCCGGCGACTAAAAAGGAGATGGCCTCGGGACCTCCTGGGCCTTAATGCTAAACTAATTGGGAGTGGGGACGATGGGCCCCTTCTTCCTGCACAGTGATGTTTACTTATTTATTTTATTGTTATTTTTAATTGTATATTTCTCTGTTATAACATGTTAAATAACAAAATAAATAAATATTTATTAATTAGAAAAATATTATATCTTTTCTATGAAATAATTTATTTTTTATACCAATGTAAATTACTTTACTGAAGTTTTAATAAAGTTATTCTGGACCGATGAGGAAGATATGATTCATTCATTATCTGGATAACTTTGTAAATTGTTTTATTTGTTATCATAAATTGAAAATCCGGCACAGGGACAACTGAATAAATTAAATACCTTCCTCTGCTTAAAAAATATTCATAATTTTAAATTTAAATTAGAAATTCATGGAAATCAAGTGATTTTATGTAAGAAATATTTTTAAAACTTTCCAATCTGGCGTCCGAGTCTGAATCTGGCAATCCTTAATCAAGAATTAATTTTTTTTTCTATTAAAATAATTAAAAGCTATCCCAATAACATTGATAATTGGAGTAAGATGGCTAACTGTCCATTAACACTTTTAATGACACCGCACGGATCCCCTGTGCTAACCTTGCGCCCCCCCTAGCTATAGGGTTCTCTCTCTCTCTCTCTCCCTCTCGGACATATTCAGGAGTGCATTCCACGTCGCAGCATCAAGGGAGCTAAATGCACTGCCACACGAGGTGAAAGGGTATTCGTTCTTTCAAAGGTCTACTTGAAACATTTTCTGGCAACTGACTAGGCAAGCACAAAATAGTGATATTTATTTTGTAGTGATCATTGGGGGATTTGTTAGGGTGGAAATATAATTTTTATAATTGGAAATATAATTTTTATAATTATTTAAAATATAAGTACGTAGTCATATAATGATTCAAAGATAAAATATGGATAAAATGGAGATTTTGCCTGGCAGTAAGTGAGTCAGCATCGGCAGAAAGAATTGCTTGGCCATCTGCAAAGGTTGCTAGGAGTGTGTTAGGATGTGACAAGATATCGTCAGTGTACAGGATGTAAATGATAGGGCCGAGCACACTACCTTGTGGAACTCCAGCCTCCACTTGGTAATAGTCGAAGTAATTTAATCCTTGTCGGACCCTGAAGAATCGGTTAAGTAGGAGCGAAGGATGAGGTAAAGGGTGCTTGGAAGGTTGGATTTTAATCTTGTTCTCGAAAGAGGAAAATATGCAATGTACAACACGAAACACCTGTTGGATCGTGGAGTGTTTGGCTCGGAAACCAAACTGGTGTTTTGGAAGTATATGGTGAGCGTCTAGGATTGGTATTATTCTTTTAAAAAGAATCTTCTCAAAGACCTTTGAAAAAAGAGGAAGCAGGCTTATTGGGCGATAGGAAGAAGGATTACTTGGGGGTTTGCCAGGCTTTGGAAAGAGGATTACAGTGGATAATTTCCACGGGAGAGGAAAGTATGTGGTTCGGAGAATGGTGTTGTAGAGGTAGGTGAGGAAAGTTACAGCCTTTTTGGGTAAGTGGTTTAGGATTTTGCCTGTAATAAGATCATGCCTGGGAGACTTGCATTTAGGCAAGCGGGAGAGGATACATTTGACCTCAGAGGGGGTGACCGCTTTAGGAGGTAGAGACATAGGAAGAGAGGAATCAAGGAATTCTTCTACCTCTATGCTTTTAGAATGGTTTTCTAGGTCAGGGTGAGGAATGAAGGTTTGCTTAAAGTGAAGGCCAAAGTCCTCAGCTATGTCTGCATCGGAGACTGCCCTGGTGCTATCATCGCGGCGGAGAGGAGAGGTGGGCGAGTGGTATTTAAGGATTTTTCTGGTGGCAGTCCAGAGGAATGAGTTTTCCGTTGTGAGTGAGGAGAGTTAATTTTTGATTTCTTTATTGTGATAAGATCTGAGTTCCCGTTCCACTAAACGGCTCAGTTTGTTGTTATAAAATATAATATTGCAATGAAGTTGTTTACACAATGGCTGACTAGCGCCGAGTCTGGATTAGGATTAAAAAGTGTAAATTAAAGGTAGCCTGAAATTGTCAGGAAAAAAGGATGTACATCCTATGACAAGAAAGAACAGCAATAGCATTCAATAGCAATAGCAATAGCAATAGCAATAGCAATAGCAATAGCAATAGCAATAGCAATAGCAATAGCAATAGCATTGAGAATTGAGGATTGAGGATTGAGTATTGAGGATTGAGGATTGAGGATTGATGATTGCTATTGCTATACCTGCATGCCACTTCACACCACCACCCGGCTCAAAAAGAAGGAGTCATCGGCTTTACTCCACAGAGCGGAGATACTTTCAGAACCTGCCCAACTGCCAAAAGAAAGAAGACATCTGAAAACCGCCTTCATGAAAAATGGCTATGACCGCAACACTATCAACAAGGTCCAAAGAAAGAGAAATCGGCAGCGCAACAGGGAAGAGCGGGAAGCAAAAGAGGATTCCGAGGACAAGTGACCATCCCCTACGTCAAAGGGACAACGGAGAAGATTGCCCGTATACTCCACCAGAAGAACAACGTTCTGCACCGACAGAAAAATAACAGACATCCTTCCGAAACCTAAGGATAAGCTTGGACTTAAGACTCAAGGAATATACAAGATTCCCTGCTCCTGCGGAACTACTTACATCGGTAAGACTGGAAGGACGATCGACACACGCCTAAAAGAACACATTGCAGACATCAAACACGGACGTACAGAAAAGTCAGCTCTAGCAGAACATTTCGCTAACACCAGCCACCACATCAAATTCGAAGATGCTTCAATATTGGCCCGGGAAAACAACTACTATCGACGGACCATCAGAGAAGCCATCGAAATAGCGAAAAATCCTAGGAATATCAACAGG
>KZ807118.1:298908-310344 GCA_000696205.2 Oncopeltus fasciatus
ATATTATAATAAGTATAAATAAATTTAAAAAAAAACAACATTAAATACTATAATAACCACGAAAATAATGAATGTGAAGATGTAGGAATGGAGGTATAGTTATACGACAAAAATTAGTTATATAAGGAAATCCCCATATTTCCAGATACGCTCTAAATAAAACCTTTCTATATCCTTTTTTTTAAACATTTCTATCTGCTTTTTATAATGAACTGAAAGTGCACCAACACTTTCCAAGAGGATCTTATGAAGAAATACACTTTACCTCACCTAGAAATGCTTAAAATAAGTTTATAGTCCACTTAAAGCAAGGTGCCGCTTCGCAATCGACCTGGGAGAATAATTAAATATGCATGCAAGTTCTATGACATTTTAAGATATTTATCATAACCATCAGATTTAGACTTTTTTTTTGTTTTTATAATAAATTTTCCATGTACTTCTTTCTTGCGAAACTAAATAAATTAAGAAGCGTTTTACTATAGTGCGATTTCAGAATTATTAATTTTTCCCATTGCCATTTCCATCAATAACGATCAAGTTATTATTGAATATTTTTGAATACCATATTCCATCCTTTATCACTAAAAATATGGTAAATTGGGCTTTATTAATATTTTGAGAATTCAGAGAAGTCGTCACCTGTAATAGCCGTATGCCTTTAAACAAGCACGTGTTTTATAATTATATAATTATCAATTATTCAAAAAATCATTTGAAATTTGAGTAAGGCGGTTCTGTGAATTTACATAATTAGATATTTCTAGTTGCAATCCACACTCTCATCGGGAAAATTCGCAAAAATTTAATTTAGTGTCAGATCTAAACAAATTTTATATGCCAATCACCAAAATGTGAAAGCTGAATAAAATTTGTTTTAAAAATATTTGTCATAAAATAACATTAAAATTGGCGAGAACTGGATAATACGTTCTAACAGGCTGATATTTAATTGGATTTTTAAAATGAAACATTTTCATAAGTCATGCCTTTTTTTTAAACCTTGGGGAACTCATTTTTTAATTTTGATAAATGAAAGAGTAAAAAAAAAAATTGAAAAAACTTTAAATCAATTTAAATATAATGAGTACTTTTTTTTCCAAACAGAAATATAAAATTGTAATTTAATTTTCAAAGTACAATATAGTTTCTCGGCAACTATATAGTAGGCAATTCTAAACGGCGAAATGTGCTAACTGAAATTCCTACTAAGCCACGCTTCAAACTTCACTATAGAATCGTAAAAGACTTGTAAAAGTACAATATAGTTTCTCGGCAACTATATAGTAGGCAATTCTAAACGGCGAAATGTGCTAACTGAAATTCCTACTAAGCCACGCTTCAAACTTCGCTATAGAATCGTAAAAGAGTTGTAAAAGTACAAAAGCACTATAAATTCCCTGCATAAGAAATATATTGCAGGTTTTTGTGGTTCGCATATAGCAAGCTGTAATTTTGCTCGCTTCTTCTCAGCAGTAAGAAATTCAAATGCAGCATAAATGTACTGAAACAAAGCTATTTCTCATCAGATATATTTCAGAAACACTACTACGATAAAAAACAAACATTTTTCACACTTAGAACACTGTTAAGTTTTATTTACGATAACTTCAAGTGTTTTAAGGCTTATTGCGGGTTATCTGCGAATACTATCATTCACGGTACCCAAGCAACATAATTCCGTTGCACAATTAAATAATTAATTGCACCAAGCAATCCTTTTTACCAATGCTGAGTCACTTACTGCCAGGCTAAATCTCCAACGACATCTCATTGACATAAAGCGATGGTGCCAGCTCTGACGCATTAGGGTCAACGAAGGCAGATGCTGTCAAGTCACGTTAACACTAAGGAAGAAACAACCTGGCAGAATTTACTTTAATGACATCCCTATCCCAACTTCCGATTGCGTCACGTACCTAGGCTTTCTTGACTCCCGTCTAACATGGAACACACATACAATACTATCTGTGCATAGTAGATAGTTGAATAACTATATATTAAAATTAAATATAAATAAAACAAAAATTTATGAACAACCTTGACATACAAACAAATTTAACAACCTTGGCATAAGAACAAATTGAACAACTTTTCCAGGACTCTTCGCCCTTCTCCTTTCTCCTGACGCTAAATAGCTAATCTTCCATCCTTAAAGCCAATTTTCAGAATAAAAAGTTAAGGATAATAAAAATTAAAACAAGTATATATTCAAAACTATTAATGCATCTGAAATTTAATAAATTTATAAGGAATATATAATAGCCATGTTTCAGAATATATGATTAAGGATCGAAATAACGCTAATAATTGACTAATAACCTAATAACTACTCTAATTCAAGATAGTTGCAAAATGTTTTTACATTATTTTCATGACAGAAAATTTAAGGCAAAAAAGTGCTCATACACTTTCATACAGGCAAACATACGCTTCCCACATGTACAATTACAAACATACATACAAACCACACTACTAAATTCAATTGCAAATTTTTATAAGCAACCCCATGTATATTTCTTCTTTAAAACTTTTACACTTAAAATCTAAACATTCAAAGTGCATAATACATCCTTCTTTTGTAATTTATCTTAATTTTTATAAGAAATCAAGGAATATTTGTTATTTAATTCTTGTGACATGCATAATTTTTTTTTTTTTTTATTTAATCATTCATTGTTTATTGTGAGTATACTATCACAAATGAAGCCTTGCTTCAAATAAATTACTACTATTCGTTGATCAGGTAATTTAATTAAGAACAAGAGCTATATAAATTCGTATATATGTCTACAAATGTACGACATAACATTGACTAATTATTTGTGCGTGTACAAATGTACAACATCTAGACCCAACACCTACATGTACGCGCACACACACGTGTGTACACACACCCACACACACACTATGCACCAGAAGATGCCATCAATTCAATGGGACACCCATCTTGACGAACCTGTCAAGAATCATCTTGATTCTCGTTTCAATTAGAAATAATTTATCAGTTTTCTCTTGAATTAGATATAGAAATTCGCTTACATATCTAATTCAAGATGGGAACCAGTCTGAGTGAACAGGAAGTCGTAATATCTGGGAAGGATTAGGTTCCGAACTAGGGATTTGAAGCTTGGATTAGTTACTAAGAATAGATTGATGTAAATATAATAAACTACTGATTGGCGGAATTATGTTGCTTGGGTACCGTGAATGATAGTATTCGCAGATAACCCGCAAAAAGCCTTAAAACACTTGAATTTATGGTAAATAAAATTTAACAGTGTTCTAAGTGGAAAATGTTTTACAACGCAGTAAATATTTACGTGAATCCAATAAAAAAAAAAGGTGTAGTTATGTAAAAAAAAGTTGATTAATTTGTACATGAATTTAAACTACACACGTTTTTATTGCTATTGTTTTATAAACGTCACAACACATGTTCGAATTAATTCTCTCTTTGACGCACTACCTGAGTCATAAAAGTGTGATCCACAGAATTTCACATGGGTTTCTCTAAGATTAAGAAAAATAACTAAATACTAAACCTGCAACAAATATTTTCAGAAAACTCGCTACTTGAATTGTCTCGTCAAACTTTGGTGAAATACAAAATTAAATAAAGACCATATATTTCAATAAAATTATTCGAAATGTTAAATACCAAGATATATTTTGTAGAAAATTACTATTTGACAAGCTAACTTAGCCATAAAGGAGTTATCCACAATATTCCACATGAGAATAAGAAAAATACCTAAATACTAAACTCGCAATACATATTTTGAAGAACTTCGTTACTTGGGGCACTACCTGATTCACAAAAACGCGATATAAAAAATCGAGATCGTACCTTAAGAATGAAGTCCTACGGCGAAGAAAAATAGCAACTTGAAAGAACTTACCAACTCTTAAATGGACAAAAACTGTGAGCCCTTCCTCTGCTTTGATAGGTTAATATTTAATTCCGCTCTTTTTCTCCCCAGGGATTTTTTATATTTTGATTTTTATTGTGAACCTTCGAAAAGTGCGTCCAATTTCTGATGAAAATGATAATTTAAATTTATATAACCGTGAATATATATTTTAAAATATAGATTCTATTTTTTATTATTTATTAAACATTCCAGTATTACTTCAGAAGCAAATTTGTCCAATTGTAACGAGCCGAAATAAACATATCTGTTATTCCTCAGGACTATTCAGACGATTTGAATGAGAGGAAACCGGACTTTGGGCTTCAAATACGGCCATTTGCCAGTGGTGGGGGTCTCTCATTTCAAAGAACGAATGCAAACTAGTACTCCTAGCAGCGCTGACGTGGCCAGAATCAAAGTTCACAATCAGTAGTGAATCGCGATTACTTATGGTCAGCGAATCACTGGATTTCATACACGCAGATTCACCTGCTGAATAATTTCTTGTTTCTGGTTTGGGAAATTGTGCATCAGAGAGTCAATGGCACCTAATCAATATAGTATCCATGAAGTAAGTAAATGTCCCCTAGAGGTTGGAATGTAATAGTGCACCTCTAGTCGATTAATACTTTGATTACGCGAGCAAGTTTACCTAGACCATGAAGACATCTGTTTCGATGATATATGATTATATAACTTTTCTTTACTTAAGTTAATGCTTATTAGAGAAATATTTCCCAAGGGAATACAGTATCTCCAATAAGCATACAATTAATAGTCAATAACTTACAGGCCAATCCTAGCATTCCAACCGCCAACGCTGAGTAAGGCATTTCTTATCATGTTAGTTTCAGTGTGACTTCGTTATTGTATTTTTGTATGTGCTTGTGAACATCAATCAAATTTTTTTTTGAGTTTGGTGTGTCGCTGGTTATGTAATTGGTGGCTGAATCTATCATTGCTGGTGCAGGAGCCATGGGGCTTAGAACCGTAGAATATGCTTGTTTCGTATCAGAAGTATCTTTATACGTACCCTGCTTGTTGGTATCCACCTTCTTCTGCCACACACCGAGAACTTGGGAATCTTGAGGTAGAAGACATTTAATATGTTTAGTTGAAAAAAAAATGATCTCTGTCTTTATTGTATAATTTCTTCCATTCTTTTCCCAAAATTTGTATTATGAAATTGATGTATGCATTGAAACTTTGATTTAGGAATATTTTTTAATATCTAAGAAGCTTAAGAATCTAAGTTAACGAAGGCCCGTCAACATTTGGCTTTACGTTTCATACCCATTATATTCCCACATAAGGAGGAATCCCACAAGACCAAATGTACTTGTCCGAAGGAGAGAATACTGTATTTGTCTCAATTTTTTCTGAGACCATTGAGCTCGGAAATCATTACCTTGCAAGGTTATTGAGTAAAAAATACTGTAATAAACTTGTAAGAAAGGCTGAACTCTAAATTATTTAGTACACTTGATGAACTTTTGACCGTTGTACTGAACTCTTTTAAAGCTTTCTTGATAGAATAATTAAAATTAGTGAATCGATCTTTTCGAATTAATATTATCAGCTTTCGAAAATTAATATAGCGAAGGCTGATAATTTACCAAAATATATAAGAATAACAGACAAGGAAATTCATTTTCACGTAAAGACTCACTTACACTAAATGATTTTTTATCTTATATGACCCATACGAATTTTGATGACTTTCGAAATGCTCTTAAAAACGAAGCCTCTCATATTATGTATAGGCTCTACCGACAACAGAATGACACAATTCACCAAAATTATTAAAGAAAACAAGAACACAGGCAATGAAACTGAATAAAATTACACCCAGAAATCTCCATTTATTTTATTTTTTTTTTTTTTACACCTCGACCACTTATCACAACTTTGCTACTCAAGAAAAATCTCACTTACATAACAACCAACAGATCTATTGGCCACAGACCTAAATATTTACCCTCTACAGTAGTAGAGCTGACAATATTTACAGAATCAGCAATGGGATCCTAAGGAACAAGGTTTCTTTAGAGAACAATCCCGACAATAAGTACATGACTCATATTACACGGTGTCAATGGGGACCGTACATTACATAACGTTGTCCATAAATTAGAGGACCACAATGCAACAGACAGTAGAATAAACTTTTTAGAAGTAAAGCTTACAAGGACAGTTGACAAACTGGACCATTTCATAATAAATTAAATCTTATCAGTGTTGAGGACATACTGCAACTTCTAGATACAATCATTAAGATAATAAAACTTTCTGTGAGTTACTAAAAATTATTAGAAAGTACAAAAACATCATAAAACGAGACAATTACGTCAACATAAGATAATACTAAAAACTCAATGGTAAATTTACTCAATAAAATATATAAACACAACTATTTTAAAGACAAAGTAGAAGAAGAAATTAATAAACTTATAAAAAAAAAAAAAGAGAAGAAAAAAGGGGGAAAATAAGAGAAAGCAATTTCTGATAATTTTCCAATTTAGATAGTTCTAATGAATAAAAAACAACAAGAGAGAAATGAAAAATCCAAATTGTAGTTGATTGCAGGATACTTAATTAAGAAATTGTGCCAGGTAAAATTTGGCTAAAAAGCATTAAGGACCTCTTGATTTACGTCAAAGCGGTCAAGTACCCAACATGTATGGATCTTAAATTTGGCGATTAAATTTCCTCAGCTCATGATGGGCGAAGATTTAAATTCAAAACCTGGCATGTTGTATTGGAAAATTCTTCAGTAAAGGGCATAGGCATTGTGAATTATTTTCAATAAAGTTTACATTTTGTCAATAACAATAATGGTTTTTTTTTTGTTTTGAGTTCTTCGGTTAGTCTGGCTAATTATTCTAACGCTAAGCTAAAGGAGTAAAAAATTTAAGGGTAATTCAATCTTAATATATTTAATTATAGTAAATCTTAGTCCAGTCAGTTCTAGTTTAAAGTTCGCGAATTAATTAGGAAATTAAATTTTCAAGAAAAACTCATATTTTAATACTATACTTTTCTTAGTGAAAAGTGGAGTGCAAAATGAGTAAAATGAGAAATTCTATTAAATTGCAAGTTTTAGTTTTTAAAGAACTAGTTAGTATCATATAAGTGCATCCCTTTTCGATATGTAACTCATTCAAATGAATCATTTGAAATTTTTAACATAGTTTTACAATCAAATTTCTCAATAATTACCCATTGAAAATGAAAAGTAATGATGCGATGAGGGCTCAAGGAGTACTTATTTGGATTCAGGTTCATTTATTTATTAAACAAATCTCATTATCAGGCAGGTGCCCAATTAAATGTGGTGAACTATACAATAAAATGTGTTAGATTAAAATGCAATAACATTAACTATTCGCTGTTAATTTAGACTACATTTAGCTAGAGAAAGTAATAAATGACATCGTAAAATCTACATTTATACCATTTAGAGCTATCCAGTAACACAAAAATAAATTGATTAGCTAGATAAAAAAATAAATAGAACTTATTTAACACTTTTAAACATAGTTTTTTTTTTATAATACATAACGGTTAATTACACCAACTGAGCAAAAAAAAAATTATCAATACTATTGTATTATAACTCTATGAAAACTCTAAACTGGATCTAATGTAAGCTTATTTCTCCAGTTGTTTTGTCCATAAATTGTTTACATCAAAACGCACATTAACCGATTTGAGTAGTGCCTACTACTCTTTGTGCCAAATGAGCCTACCAGTAATTGTTAATGGTTTACTAATGAATAGTCGAATAAAATGTAGGCAGCTGTTGATTTGGTATATGTAATTTCCTTTCTAGGATAAAAAAAAAAGTATATTTTATAGAAGAAATAATTTAAGAAAGATCTCTGTACTTTGTCAATAAAGTAGATGCCCTTCACAGTAGTGAACTAAATACTCATAAATTGCCATACTCAACATGACTACAGAGTTGAACAAGAGATGGAGTTGTAGTAGCATTAGCACAATGACATCAGTAAATTCCTAACAGATTCTTTCAGTAAAACCCACTGAAGGGAGACATTTGAGTGTAACATTATCCATTTGCTGACTCTTCTCTTCAGAATGCTTAATGTAAGTATTATTATGACTGAGAATTATTTCATTTAATAAAATAAACTCTTTTGTTTACAGGTCAATTTTATTTTTTGCTGTTCCCAAGACTGAGTTCATGACTAACCTCATCTCATAAGTATTACTAGTTTTAGTGGTTTTCTGAAAAGAATTATCTGAAATAATTTTTTTAAAATTTTTTTTATGTAAATAATTGCATTATTATATGATTTTAGTTGGGGTTCGGTCAAGGTAGATCCAAAAAAAAAATACAAATTTAAAAAAAGAGTATTTTTTTAAAAGATTATCTGTCAACGTTTCGGCTTATATTGTAAGCCATCTTCAGGGCTGGCTTTCATGAAGATGGCTTACAATGTAAACCGAATCGTTGGCAGATAATTTTATTAAAAAAATACCCTTTTTTTTAAAATTTGTACTTTTTTTTGGATCTACCTTCACCGAACCTCAACTAAAATCATCTAATAATAATATCTATGGTCGAAAAACTCTCTTTTTGAAAATAAAAAATTGCAATGACACAGTTCACATTATCAAACGAAACGCGATAACGCCAGTTATAGTTTTTTACTTCTTACAAGAAGGAAACATATTTTTTAGCTATCATCTTAGTTCATTAAAACATGTTTTGTAGGTTTCTTATCATGAGATATATAATGACTGGATTCATGGCCTACTTCCCAGCGAAACAGTGGAAAATTTCATGTTCACTGTCTTCCCCCTGGAACTCTGAGTGAGAATGTGCCAAGGAAGATTCAGAGTAGCATCACGAGGACAGTTGAACGGAAGAGTACGAGCCTTCTATCTGATTTGGCCAATTTGATGGCGTGTCGATCCTTACATAACACTCACGTCTCTCATGTGGTGTCCGTCACAAGAGCTCAATTTGATCTCATTCCTTTTTCTGCATCTTTGTTCAGACACAAATGCAGACTAAAATTCAGGAAGTTTTCATAAGAAGCAAAATAGATAATTAGTTCAATCACCAAAAAGAAGAATTGATAGTAATGAAAATGAGCATAATATCCCCATCAACTTAAATAGTTTCACTACTTAAAACATTTTTAAAAAATAGTCTATAAAACTCATCTAATAATATTTTATTCAAAAATACTCTTTAAGTAAATCAAATCAAATATCTATCTTACACTTGGATATTGTCAGGAAGTATCTATTCTTTAGCAGAAATATCTCTATTCTTTAGTCTTGTTAACCTTATTATGCTCACACATATGTTTGATGAAGTAAGGTTTTCCCGCTACCGTGGGAACAACAGACTGAATGTATTTTGCCACCAAATTCGGCGTAAAACTCCGTACAAGCCCGCGCTTCAGAAAGTCTGCCACACGCAGGAAATACAAAACTAAGAATACTTCTCGTGTTTTACTAAGCTCTGCTCAAAGTTTAAAACTAAGAGGAAGCGTGTGGGAAGCGCTCACCCATCTTAGTTACACTCTTAAATTTCTTCCTTAAGTAAGAGTTTTCCATAAAAAAGCTAAGTAGTACACAAGTTGGAATATCCTCATTTACTCTGGAAATTTCCATGTTTACTCTTATTTACAATTTTTCTTTTTTTTATGTTAAACGTGAAAAACCTGCTTTAAGGAATTGGATGAATTTGGAGAAGTGTATTCTTTGCATGAAAGAATTTTATAATTTTGATTATTGTGTAAACTTAATAATTTATTTATGAATTTAATACAAGGGTGAAGGTTTTGATTATTCTTCCATATTTTATAGAAATATGAGAGGATTAATAAACAATAATTCGTAAAATACTATAATTTCTTCTTTTTTTTTTTTAATCAAACAAATATTTTGCAACAGTACTTGAATGTTTTTTGTAATTGATATTTTAAAAGAGTCAATTTTGACAAAAAAATGGGAATAAAAATCATTGTGAAACACTTCATATGTTCCATATGTATAAGTTTTACAGCTTACAAAGTTATTATAACATATAACTTAAATGGGACTCAAGACGAAATTCTATTGGATGACGATAAAGTCATCGACTCCGTAATGAACTTTCTGAAAGAGGCAGGCTATTAAATCTTATCTAGAAGCATTTTTAGTATGCTTCTTTTCCATTCTCTCTCGATTTTTTTTCTTATAAATTTCATAATTTCCTAGTACAAAGAAATTACTATGTACATCCAAATAAAAACTATTCGCATTAACAATTCATCATACCTCACCTATGACCCATTGCTAAGAATTTATTACCTTAAAAATATCTTCCTGCTTCTAAAATCATCCCCCTGGCTTTAATGACCGTTAATTACACGCAAAAAAAAAAGTTTTTAAATATTTTGTTTGGTTGTGGTTTTTTATGCCACGTCAATTTTAAACAATTATTAAGAGGAAACAGAATAAAAAAATCTATCTGTCCTCGCCAGATTCGATTCGAACCTGTCCTTGCAGGTTCGATTCCTGGCGAGGACAGATAGATTTTTTTATTCTGTTCCCTCTCATTAATTGTTTAAATAAAGTTTTTATTTTATAATAAACGTTTAATAAGTTTAATTTTTATCTAATAAATACGTTAAAAAAACAAAAAACATTATTTTGTTAAACTGGTGGTCTTACTCATGAAATATGTCCTGATTCTGTGGCAATATGACAGTGAAGTTTGATACTCCAGGTTACTAGTGTTATCAATCTGAAATCTATCCTACAAATAAATTAATCAACGCTGAAGATGGTTATGACAATTGAATGCAATTTTTGTGTTGGCGTTAACCTTAGAAACGTACAATAATAATTAAGACTTATTTTAGCATTATTTTTCAGATTTAAGCTGAACTTTTCAACAATTCTCCCCAATACAGAAAACCAAAAGCGCCTTCCAATCCTCTCTTTCCCCCTCTTTCGCTATAGCTATTGATTATGTGATCAGTTCCGTAATTCCCACAAACTGGAATAAGCCATCAAATATTAATGGAGGTTGGGGAATCTTTCCAAACCTCCATCAAGACGTGATTTGAAGGAGGTTGATCTATCGGGGAGCAATAAAAAGCACTCTTCCGCTTTTATCTCTTCTTCCACTTGTCTTTTTTATTACTTTTTATTGGTCCAGAAGTTCTGGAAACTTCGGGAATTCTTTTAGGGGTAACCGAGATCATTTGTAAAACTGTTATCACTTGAAGACAGCCATTTCAACAAGCCTGTTATATCGGATTTTATTTTTCATGTTCCTCACTTTGGATAGAAAGGAACCCATGAAATTATCACAATGACTCAGAATAGCTTCTTTAATCGGTGATTTATATTGATGAAACAGTTTATATAGGTATCAGGGCGATATCCATTCAAAAGGATGTCGGAAGAATAGATAAAGAAAATTGGTCTACATCTAACACATTACTTAGTAAAATGACATACTTTCATAGACCAATAAATAAATCATATATATATA
>KZ807118.1:312818-335907 GCA_000696205.2 Oncopeltus fasciatus
AAAAAAAAAAAACCCCAGTATTGCAAAGACACTGTGTTTTAAATCTTCTTTGAAGATGTATAAATGCTCATTTCTGACTCTTCCAAAAGTATTATAAATTAATAATTATTTTCAATTGAGAAAAATTTTTTCTCGAAAGAAATCTGCTGAAGACAAGATATTTTGACTTGATTATTCTTTAGGGTTTAATAATACTTAACTTCTTCCCTTACCGGTTGGCTCTATTGGGAGTTAACATAAGTTTTTCCTTTAAAGAATAAGGAATAATAGGAGACAGGAAAAATGTGCTAATAATTATTCCTACCTAGAAATGGGATTGGTGTGGCATTGTTAAAAGTTTGTAATTTATGGAAGGGGACCACGAGTCCAGTTAAATTCAGAGAGTTTATTTAAAAAGTTGTTATGTTTCTTAGTCTTGTTTATTTTGTAAATAAAATTATTTCTTTAGCGTTGTTTTCAGAGTGAAGTAAAAGTTTAATTAGAAAAGGTTCACTCTGAGAAGGCAATTTTTTTTATCATGATGATAATTGTGGTAAAGTTATCCCACATTTAATTATTAATTTGAATCGTACAGGGAGGTAGAAAAAAAAACTCTCTATCTCAGCTCTAAGAGTTTATTTTTCTAGCTCCCTGTACGATTCAAATTAGCAATTTTTCTTATTTTTCCACTATCCTTTGTCTTGATCTATTATACAGCCTGTTAAGAATTTATTTTCTTTAATTTATAAATATTAATTTAGTAGTGGTGTGTTATCCCACGTAAATTTTAATTTATTCTATTTCCTCGCAGTAATTGTTTAAAATTTACATGGGATAATAAACCACAACTAAATTAATAGTTATAAATGAAAATAAAAAGTAAATAACAGGAGTTGATAAATAGCTAGACAATGTCAGCTCCATCGATACGATGTATTCGTCTTTCTCGTGGGTTTGGCTCTCGCTAGTGTGTTGGGAATTTAATAAGTTATCTAGTTCGTCTCGGTGGTACAATGGTTAGCATTCGTGCACTGAAAGCAGGAGATCCAGGTTCGAGTCCTGGCTGGGACAGATAGATTTTTTATTTTATTCCCTTGTATTAATTGTTTTATTTGAATTCATTTCATTGGATCTCCTGAATGATCACTATCATTTGATTATACTGACACTAATTTTTATGGATAAAATTATCTGTCAGGAAAGAAGCAAAATAATGAAGTTTAGAATTTTCCAAGTAAAATACGCTTTTAAGATAATTGTAAGCAGTTAAATTATGTACAGAAACTAACAAAAGTACAAGAAACACCTTAGGGTAGGATTATTTATACATATGTATAATGGTTGGTTTGTGAGAATATGGCGTACTCATATTATCACTACCCGGAGTTGTGGACTCCTGCACGTTTGAGCAAGAAAGCCGTCTAGCTACGTCAAAGAAGTTAAATGACAATCTAAAGTGAGAGACTTCCAACATGGGCAAAATATAGCAGAGTATTACAAACCTCTGAAGAGTTTAATTATTAACAACTCATGAATTTCAGGATGAAGAATAGTTAAATAATTATCATACATTATGTCCTGCTGTATGCAGGACACATTATACAATACGTTCAAATGGAGTGATTTTTTTATCGTAGACATGATTATTAGATGTTTTTTGTTGGGAATCAATCAAGGTAGATCAAAAAAAAATAAATACAAATTTAAAAAAAAAAGTATATTTTTTAAATTATCTGCCAACGTTTCGGCGTACACCGTAAGCCATCTTCAGGGCTATCATAAGGGCGATAGGGGACGTCGTGTCCCTAAGATCACATTTTCATGACTGATCATTTTCTATGGTTCTTTGGGACAAGACGTCCCCTCTCGCCTTCATGATAGCCCTGAAGATGGCTTACAATGTAAGCCGAAACGTTGCCAGATAATCCTTTATTAAAAAATACACAATTTTTAAAATTTGTATTTTTTTTATCAACCTTGACTTAACCCCAACCGAAAAACATCTAATAATTATGTTATACATTTTTTCATAAAAGTATATTTTTATAGCATCAAAACAGATTTTATAGCATTGTAAAGAAAAGAAGTGAGCAATAAACGAAGTATTTCATTATTTAAATGTTTTTAACTTTCAAGACATATACTAAAGTATATGTTTTATATATAAAAAGGCTTAGGCCAGTTACCAACAAGGATTATGATAAAATTTTGACATTTACTTCTTTCATTTAGTTTCTGTTTATTAACAGAAAATCCTCTTTAAATTCATTAAAATTTAATTGAATTTGTAATTTTTAATAGAAATCTAGTATTCTTAAAAAGAGTTGATTTTAGTAAAGCGAATTGTAACGGCTCCAGTTTTGCTGAGGAAATTAACTATTTTTTTATCTCTGAAAAATCATATCTTTGAACATGCTTCAGTATCTAAATATTCACAAGTGTACTTTGTGATGTTGAGTTTCCAAATCGTCAAAAAGACAAATGCATTGAAATGTTTAGAAAAATACTCTTCTCTAAAATACATGTAAAATATATTGAAATAAAATCAAATAAGGAAATTAACTATTTTTTTTTTTAAATNACCTAGGGACGAACGAATACAATTTCACTCATTCCCTTAATGAAATATACATACATTTTAGCTGGTTTACAATATCATTCGAGCTGGAAAAGATGTCTGTACACCATATACATATACACCAAACGGCTGTCATGATCAGCCCAACTTCACAAGTATCGTTTTACCCTCCTCGACCTATATTAATTCATCCCTTGTAGTCCATCCCTTGTAGGCGAGGATTTTTGAAACTTTTCGAAGATGGAACTTCTTCATAGCACAATGAAAATTAAGTCCACAGACAGTTTTGCAGCATGAGCTTT
This sequence comes from Oncopeltus fasciatus, assembly GCA_000696205.2. Classification (NCBI taxonomy): domain Eukaryota; kingdom Metazoa; phylum Arthropoda; class Insecta; order Hemiptera; family Lygaeidae; genus Oncopeltus; species Oncopeltus fasciatus. The sequence goes on from KZ807118.1 coordinate 315,678, forward strand.
TAGTGGGCCATTCTGAGCATCCCAAAGGTAGTATCCTTCCGGCTGACGATTCCTGAGCAGGTATCAGTAGTAAGGTGGAAAAGAGGTAGAAACGCCTTTGTCGAAGATTGTCATCCTTCAACATCTGACAGCAAATTAAAAGTTGTTCGGAACTCTTTTGAAAGCACTATTGAACATAAATTATTTCTGAGAACCGGTGAGAGGGACAGATTATAGAGGAAACAACTAAGAATTTAAGACTTTGATTCCAAATTTATTCGTATTACTGACATAGTAAGTTTTATTAAACAAATTTGATGAGTTGTGTATAATTTTTGGATAGAGCTTTCCTAACTCAATAAGTTAGTTACAACAAATAAGTTACTGCCAATAAGTTACTGTCAACAAAGAAAGGCAACAATGCATGCAATGTACATTATTGATCTGTTACAATATAAATATTCACTAGGCACATACACTTCTCTTAATAACTTCTATTATCCGTCTTCATTGGTTTCTGTTCACAGGTATGACAGTTCTATATTCATTGATAGTGAAAATAACCTTTTAGATTATTTACTTCTCTTAATGTTGACGATGAAAATTATTGAGAGTAAACTTCAACCCAATATTATCTCAAAATATTTTTTTTTTTTTAACATCAGGAAGTATTCATGTATAACATTTATTAAAACAAAAATGATTGGGTGATGTAGAACACTCATATGTGGTTTTCTAAAGTAAGTGATTTTTTTTTGTTTTTGGTTTTTTTTTACAAAAATATCTGAATAGATAAAGATCAAAATACAGTACAACCCAAATCGACGACAGTTAATAAAAAAATTGTATTTCTCATTTTTTTATTATTATTAACGGTGCTGGAGCCAGGTGTTGTAGGCAGGTACAGGGTGGTGGAGGGGAGCCCTCGACCTCTGCTACAGGATGCAGTGCCACCGCAAGACGAGAGCTACTGTTATTGCCAGGAATGTAGAACCAAGGCAGGGGGTACGCGGTCAGCACCCCACTCACTGTAACTCGCTGCCTTCCACCTAACCATCCCTAACCACTCCAACAGGATCCCACTTACCAGCGGACATGATCACCTCCTCCTCCCCTGTAGTACATACCTTTTCAATAACACTAACTAAATAAGCTATAACACAATATTTGATATTTCTATTCCTTCACGAGGGCGTAATAAATTCTACAACATTTAGAGAAATTATTCTTTAACTCTAAAATTTCTATCATTAACTCTAAATTTCTATATTTGTTTTTCTTTTTACTAATTTATATATTCCTACTTACGGTTTAAATAAATATATATATGAGTGTTTGTGAGATGAATTACTTGCAGAACATATTTGAAGTGAAGAATCTTTGATGTTTCCACATGAAAATTAGGTGAAAATCTGCTCATTTTGTTTTGTCTTTCTCTCTTTTGGCCCAGCTACCCTCACACATGTGTATTAGAGATATGTAAGCAATCCTTCACTAAGCTTATTTATACTTTTTTTATTTTAAAATATTTTGAAACATCTAAAGGGAGGAAATGCATATGTATTACCTTTCGATAGAGAGATAAAAGAAGAGCTACTAGCACACAGTTATATTTTGTCGATCAAAAGATTCTTCTTCAACTTCATGTTTTATTATGAAGGGGATGTTTCCTCTTGCTTGGATACTCCACCCTCCACATTTGTTATTGTTCACCTAGAGAGAGTCCTTTCCCTCTTATTCCCGAATATCATTCCTTTCGTGAAAGGCTTTCTTATTTTCCTTATGTATTTTACTTATTTACAGTTATATATTTATGTGATGCTTTCAAAACTACTTTTACCATTGCTCCTTTGGAGTTCAAGATAAAATATTTAACTTAAGATAGCACCAATCCATATTCTTAGTGACAACTAATTTCTGAATGCATTTAAGTGAACATCGGCTGTGAGCTTCAGTTAATAAATCGTTGATTTCGATGACTTTTATGATGACCATACGGGGTGGAAAGCATCAGGGGAAAGTAATTAGAATAGTAATTTGAATTGTGCAGGGAGCTAGAAATAATACTATTTACCTCAGCCGGGGAGGCAGGAGTTATTCCCGGTCTGAGGCAGAGTTTTTTCTAGCTCCCTGCAGGATTCAAATTAATAATGAAATTGGGTTACATAACCACAATTACCATAATGATTTCTAATTAGAATAGATTAAATAGATTTGTAGATAGGATTGTACAATCTTCTTCAAGGGATCAGAGAGATTAGAAAAAAAACGTAAATAGGAAGATATTTCTGTGACCCAAGGGATTTTGAGGAATTCAGATGAGGGAGGGGTTAAATTAAATCCACAGTTCATAGCACTGATATCTTTGTTTGAAGAAAAATATTAAGTAACTGTGTTTCAAAAGCAATTTTTATTGGTGATTGGACAGTAGATTGAAGTACATCTGCTTAGAAAGGATAATATATATGGTAAGAAGTAAGTGAAATAACTGTGAAGCCTGCCGAGAGCCTGCCCCGTAGAAGAAGGGATTTCAGGAATTCGTTAAAAGGGTTCATGAGGGAATGAACATTTACAAATGCTGTTAGGATTTCTATTTTGTACGTTAAATTTATTGAATTGAAACGGTAATGATTGGGAAGAGGAGAAGAAACTTTTTAAAAAATGTATTAATAGATAATATTAATAGAATATGTAAATAAAATTAATTAGTATTTTCTTTAAATCAGGAAAGCAAATTTTAGCCATGAATCATCCAGTAGGACAGATGATGAGGTTAGTTAGTGATCGAATGAGTTTCGAATCACTGAAAAGTATAAAAAATCTGGGTGTAATTAAAACCTCGACCTAGGGACGAACGAATACAATTTCACTCATTCCCTTAATGAAATATACATACATTTTAGCTGGTTTACAATATCATTCGAGCTGGAAAAGATGTCTGTACACCATATACATATACACCAAACGGCTGTCATGATCAGCCCAACTTCACAAGTATCGTTTTACCCTCCTCGACCTATATTAATTTATCCCTTGTAGTCCATCCCTTGTAGGCGAGGATTTTTGAAACTTTTCGAAGATGGAACTTCTTCATAGCACAATGAAAATTAAGTCCACAGACAGTTTTGCAGCATGAGCTTTTAGTGGGCCATTCTGAGCATCCCAAAGGTAGTATCCTTCCGGCTGACGATTCCTGAGCAGGTATCAGTAGTAAGGTGGAAAAGAGGTAGAAACGCCTTTGTCGAAGATTGTCATCCTTCAACATCTGACAGCANAATCGTCAGCCGGAAGGATACTACCTTTGGGATGCTCAGAATGGCCCACTAAAAGCTCATGCTGCAAAACTGTCTGTGGACTTAATTTTCATTGTGCTATGAAGAAGTTCCATCTTCGAAAAGTTTCAAAAATCCTCGCCTACAAGGGATGGACTACAAGGGATGAATTAATATAGGTCGAGGAGGGTAAAACGATACTTGTGAAGTTGGGCTGATCATGACAGCCGTTTGGTGTATATGTATATGGTGTACAGACATCTGAGAGAGAGAGAGAGAGAGAGAGAGAGAGTGAGAGAGAATTATCCATAACCCAGACAAGTGGGGCGTTAACATTTTTTTTAGATAAATCACTGGATGGCATCTGGAAATACTGTTTTGTAATCAGGATGGAATACAAACATTTATTTTTGAAGTGGAAAAGGAATAATTTGGAGAGTATCGGCAGTGAAGAATAAGATATACCCGAGCCCATTATCCCGTGGAAGTCCCTCTTTTTCAGGATATTAATTGCAGTTAATCATTCAAGACTCCTCTCTGAGTAAGAGGGAAAAATTTTCTGGAAACTTTAAATTCTGCAAGGGACTGAGCTTAGGATATTTTATCCTGTTAAGTGACAGACAATGAAAGACATATTAATTTAATTTAATTGCTAATTTGCATTATTGTAGGGTTTATTTTTTATTTTTTTTTTTTTTTAGCAGGAAAGATGACTACTATCTGAATGGAGCTTATTTTAAGAACAAATGCACTATTACGAAATATTTGAGTTATTCTGAGAAGCAAAGCAGTTGTTTCGAAGAATAGTTGACATAAACGAACTTGTGACTCTGAAAGGCTATTTCAAAAGCTCTTTTGTATGAAGACAGTACGGACGGCTTAATTAATTTCTTAAGGCATCACGAGAAAAAGTACTTAAAGGATTCTTATAATAATGTTTAAAACAATATCCTACTTAAAGGACCATTAAGGAAAGGAGGCAGTTCTTTATCTACAGGTTTAATGGAAACAGGGAAGAGTACTGGGTTGCTGTCAAAGGCTTGAACATTTAGGGCGTATTGGAGGGGACCAAGGTTATTTAAGAGGAAGATATCGAGTAAAAGAGGGAAATCGTTCGCTACATAGGTCTATAAATGGTAAGTACCATAGAAAGAGCGTATCATTTAGGGTTAGAAAAGAGGATCAGTAAAACTGATATTCTAGACAACTGGTCCATGAAACAATAGTCAGACGAACTGGGGATAGGTGAGCTGGTTGTAGAGGGGGGGGGGGGTCGATGTATGCTGTAAGGATTGTGAAGGAAAGGAGGGAAGGACATTTTATTTATTTATATTTTTGTTGGTGTTTCATCGAATGATAGATTCGGCAGGATTGTCATGTTAGTATGTAAAATATCCTGGGATTTTATGTTTTTTTTGTATGAAAGTCTTGTTTCATTTAGTAACGAGACGTCTATGTTATTGTACACTGAGTATGACTCAGACATTGTATTTCAAAACTTTTTTCATTTCAATAGAGAATGAGTCTAAGAAATGAGAAATTAGAGTAAGGAGGTAATTTTGTCCTCAGTCGTAATCAAGAAGGTTATCAATTGAGAATCACGGGCTGAAAAATGGAGCATTAAATTAGGTGGAGAGATATAAGGGATGATGGATCCTTCCTCTCTGGGAGATGGATATGGGTGAGATTTTTCTTTCTTTAAATGTGATCCTATGTATGGTGATCCTGTAAGCTTGGCCTGGATGGAGTTGGATTCTCAAGCTGAATAAGAGTTCAAGAACAACGTCCCTGTAAGGTTTCAACAGGATGCATAATGTTGGGTTTTGTGAACTGAGTCCTATTTTTTAAATTATTTGTGTACCTGGTATCCTTGTAGTCCACTTGATAATATATGCCGGCAGAGAGAAAAGCCAGTGTAGATGGCATTTTCTATTAGTAAGCAGTGAGTTACTTTCTTTCCGAAAGCATGTTTGTGAAGTATGCCCACAATACATATATGCGTGGCCAAATTGTATTTGTATCTGGGGCATTTTACCACTTTATAGATTGAAAGAAGCATATCAAAATTCATTAAACAGTGATACAATGGAGATACTTAATATTAATATTGATAATATATAGATTATATTACCCCAGTTGAAAGAAGATAAAATGCACGTGGGTCTTATTGGTTCTTTTGGGGTCGGTCAATGAGAAATGTATCTGACCTCGATGTCTTTCTTTGCTTGACTCTTTGAGTCTATTATTGTGGATGCATTCAAGTGAGTAGAAGTTTCGAATAACTAGTCTGAGAGCACACTTATATCTAACAAGTAAATAAATAAAACTTTATTATTAATTACTTCCTACATGTTTTTTTGTATTTATTTATGTGATGGTTAATATTCACAGTATAAATTAATTAAAAAAAGAAAAGAAAAGAAACAAACAAACAAAATAAATAAATAAATAAGAATATATATATATAAGATAATTATATCTGAGCTTATAAATATGATATATATATTTTTTCTTAAATCATGAATTTTTATTTGGTCAAATTATTCTTGCTCTTTTGCTGACGAGCTTACGAATGTCTGTTGTCTTTAAGTGTTCCAAAAGTTCAAATTATCATTTTCGTATAACTCACTTGGACATAGAAAGCACTTCAAACAGAAGAGGATTTGCTGAAAGTTTTTAGTTGAGGTTGATTTGCGAATGGACAACGGATCTGTAATTATTTAAATAGCCTTTACGGTGTATGGAATTTAAGTTATTACAATTCATTTTGATGAAAATTTACTGAAGTAATAATACACAGTGTTAATACAGACTTTTTTATATAAAATACAGTACTTCAAACGATAAACGCCGTAATTTTTTTCGTATTTTCATGCAATTTTTAAACTAATAAAAATGTTTATGACATTTGTAGATGAGTAAGCTACCTTAAGAATTGCAGTGAAAATATAATGAAATAAAATTAATGTTTTTTTGTGAGTGTTCCGAAGTTTTATATAACATAGGATATTTCTCTTTTATAATTTAACCTAAAATTCAATTAGTCTTTTTTATCTATTGTACTCGTGTTTGAGAGGATGTTTGTGTCTTTGCATGAGACTTTGACGGAGGAAATTGAGAATTAAAGAAAATTTCTTATAATCAGATGGGGGGAGCAAAGATGAAGAAGTGAATGGTTGGAGTGGAGAAACCAAAAGGATAGTTTGGGGTTAATTACTTTAGAAAGCCACTCCATTTGTATGGAAAATGTTTTTCTTATTTAATTGAAAAAATTCTTTGTCATTTAAAAAATTAACTCTCAATAAATTCAGGTATTGTGAATTGGAAAAAAAAAATTTAAGTTAAGTGGGGTACGATTTGTTTTACTATTAGTTTTTAACAATGAATAATTTAAAAATTCATTATGCTTCGTAATTACTAAATACAATAGTTCAATGAATCATATATTTATATGATCATTTATAAAATAAATTATATATTTATAGAATTGTGTCACTGGCCCAATTACCTTACAATGCGTATCGTCCGCTCAATAAGTAAAGAAAAAAATTCACTAATTTTGCCTAAACATGAAAAAATAAAGGTTTTATTTTAGACAATGACTAAGCTCCAGAAATGTTTTATATAGTCCAAATAAAACATTTCTGGACTTATTAGAAAATATGAACATCAAGTCGACATTTTGTTTCAAGTAACTAACACCAATATGTTCATATCAATATGTAACTAATTTGGTTTTATTTTTAATAATCTATAAAATAACTGAAAACCACTCAATCTACTATTTCAAAAGGACAATGAACCACACGATTTCAGACCATGAGTGAGCTACCAGGGACAACTTTTGTAATAGAAAAGTTTTATTCGCAAATAAATGTACATAAGTAAAGGATATTTTTCTAATTCGTCTAGCCGATGCCAGCGGATTTAAGTCGGCAAAAATGCATAGAATCGAAATATATGTGTCGGATTGTATGTGTGTGTAAGTGTTACTGACTCGCTCAATGTTTCACTGGAAACTGAAAGACTGCCGATAGAGGGATAAGCCGTAGCGGAAGACCGTTCCCTCGAGAGGAGTGGCCAGTTGCAAGCAATGAATCCTCAGGAGACAATCAGTGGAAGAGCTGAAGAAGAGTGAGCGACTGGAGCCAAGAGAAATGTCCTGATCCAACCCCTCCTTCACCACTCAATAGCACCCCACAAGACCACTTTCTTTTTCTACTATTTTTTTTTTTTTTTTTTTTTTTTTTTTTTTTTTTTTTTTTTTATAAATCTAGGTTCCTTAACCTCCATGTTGTACCTAAATTCTGTATGTTCCATCAATAGTTGCACTTCCACTCACAAATAATATTAGAATTGTATTTCAATCATTCACAATATTTAAAAAAAAACAAAGAAAATGTTTTTCAATATACATATATGTCTTTCACATATAAAATACTAATAATTATATTATAGGACATTCAGTTTATATATACTGACATTAGTCATCTGCTAGGCAATTGCTCGATCCCATGGTGATAACATTCCTTGGGATGGGTGTCAAGGAACTCTTCGATCACAATTTCAACTTAAGCAAAATTGTCAAATGTTTTTTTCTTCAAATTATTGTATTTTTTACGACTATAACTTATTGGTCCAGTTAGGAAAGCTTTATCCAACAATTATACAGATCACATCGTTTAACAAAACATAATATCTCAATATTGTTTCAGCTCTAGGACAAGACAACGCACTCAGTGGACTTAATTTCCATTGTGCAATGAAGATTTCTCATCTTCGAAAACTTTCAAAATTCCTCGCCTTCAAAAGGGATAAATTAATATAGGTCGAGGAGGGTAAAACGATACTTGTGAAGTTGGGCTGATCATGACAGCCGTTTGGTGTATATGTATATGGTGTACAGACATCTTTTCCAGCTCGAATGATATTGTAAACCAGCTGAAATGTATGTATATTTCATTAAGGGAATGAGTGAATATGTAGCAAGAAATTATCACCCGTTTATATATTCCTATAATCCGGACAACTTGGCTGGTTTGAAAATTACATCTAGCTCTTTTATGCTAACACATTCCACTAGTTCCTTTAAGTAGTGTGGAGTCTTAATGTGTAATTAGCTAAGACAGAGGAGAAGTACAAAGAGGTTTAATCCTCACCTAAACGGGTTACCTGTCTTTTTAAAAATGGATGAAATATAGTGCGGCTTTTTAAAAAGACAAGTCACATCGTATAGAGAGGGAAAAGGAGAGATGCACTGGATTTTCTTAGTTATGGTTACTTACCCTAACTACCATATAAACATGTTTACAGATAATAACTAACATGGATATTGGAAAACTAGCTTCTGCACCAATTTTACACATATTTTGTCACGAAATTTTAAATATACACAAGATTTTCACGATTGGTATTAGTAAACCCACCCTCAACACTATCAGCCATTTGTTCGTTAAATTCAAATTGAAGTTTGCAATATAGAAAGATAACATGTTGAATTCATGGATACTACAGGAAAAACTGCTAAAAATTATAACATTAATGATTGTTTGGGAAATTGAACAAAAATTTGCTTCATGCAGGAATTGCTTAAGCAAAGATAATTTATCATTTTATTGTTGGTTTCATTAAAATGGTGACAAATAAGATAAAGGTTATTGATTATTTTTTAGTTACAAGTTGACAAGTACAAAGAAAATATATTAAATATTTCTGGCTTTAGACTGAGAGGAGAAGAGAGTAGTTACTAATTAATTATTATTGCTTATACAATGTATGCTTTCTATGAACATTGTTATGAAGTTAAAATTTAAATAACGATTTTTTAAAACTATTAGTTTATTTAATACCCATAAACTTCTCCATATCATATTAGTGATTTATAGCTTGCAACTGAGCCCAACCTTGAGAAACGACTTTTAGCCGAGTCCATTCACACACATTTAGAACATAACCCCATCAAGGGCAAGACACACAAAGACTATATTTCTTCTACATACAGCAAAATTTTGTCACATCTCAAAACAAAAATCATGAGACCATCTCATAGCATTTTTTCCCTTCCATCTTTCCTACAGTGAAGTTTCCATGAACCTCAAGCCATCTAACCCCTCTTTTTCTTACCCCTCCCTCTTCCTACAGTGCCATATCCACGAGTCTCTAGTCATCTAATCCCTCTTTTTCTTACCCTCCCCCTTGATATTTCCTCAAACCTCCAAACATCTAATCCCTCTTTTTCTTACCCCACTCTTACTTCCCTTTCCTCTCCCCTTCCACAACAGTCAAATAAAATTTAAAAAAATCATTCATGATGTACACACAGTTGAGCACAAGTATCTCTCTACCCCTCACCCTATTTAGTATTTTACTCACAGAATATTATAAATTTTTTTTTCTTTACAATATGTTTAGTATCCATTTTATATAAATGACTATAATAAAATAATGACTATATAGTCGATTACACAAAGTTTTATATTTTCATTTATTTACTCCTTGTTAGATAATGACATATAGACATGTTTCTATGCTATTTTGTATGTTTCATTTTCTTATTTAGCCCTGATGACTGCGTCAAATTAAGTCCAAAACGTAAGCTAAAGTAAATTAGTAGCTTTTTAGTTAAAAATTAGATTTTCATTCTTAAACTATCATGTCCGAATTCTTGAAAATCCTCTCTTCAGAACCTGCTATAAGTTTTCATTCCTATTATAAATAAGTTATGGCATATGGCAGCCCTGCCCCCATACCCCACTGGTCTCTATCAACTATTTTGAAGCGACATTGTTTTTGTCTTTTTTTTTTTTATATAAATTCTAACGAACAACCGCTTCTTAAGGGTGACATTTACTTGTACTTGCCCACTCTCTCTTTTTGGCGAGGTTAAATTTCGCCCATTGCTCTTCCAGCCTTGTATTCTTTCTTTACAGAATATTTTTTGAAGTTGCTCCCGGTACACCGAAGTGAAATGTTTTTCTAGAGCTAGACGTGGTGGACAGTAAACGTATGGGCCATGGGGTTTTTTTACTGAAAGAATGATTACATGTACTGCTGGCATTAGTTTTCCGACAGCTTGGATCAAAGCTCCTATTCCTGACAAGTATTTTTCCAAATTTCTAGAGAACTTCGGACTTTGGTGGAAGGGGTAAATGAAGTGGAAACATTCAGAACGGGGAAGGAAAGAAAAACCTCTTTTCTGGGGAACCTACCGTTCACAGTTGGGGAGTTGCATACTTGCAAACTTAGGATAACCTTCTTTCTGGGCAACCCTTTTCTGGGACAAGCCAGACAGATAGCTCTTACAGATAAGTCATTTTCTTTTTCATACTCAAAGTTTGATATAATTTATTTTCATTTTTCTTTTGTTATTTTTTCCTTATTCACATTTAGATTGGCAATAAAATAAACAAATATGACAAGCGAAAATTTAGCCTTTAGTACAAACTGAGCGAAACCATTTCAACTTAAAACCCATCAAACTTTGATAGTTTTGTTACTGGGAAAAATTACAAGTGATTAGCAAAATCGTCAGTGGGGAGGGAAAAAAGAGAAAAATAGCTCATCGTCTACTCTAATATATATATATATNGTAGTATTAATACAATGTAATGTACTATGTTAGTTATATTTGATTTTGTGAAATATTGTATTGCGAATTGTACGTTTTAATTTAATGCTTATAGCACACATAATTTATTATTATTCATTGACTGATTTTTAGCTAATTTGACTAAATTTATAAATTTTAAATATTTAAACCTTTTTTATAATAAAAAAAAATTAAATACTGTTTGATATGTTTTTTGAAGATTCATGAGCTCTGAAGGTGAGACATTGAGTCTCGAAAGCTCTCAACTTTATTAAATAATTAAATGTCATTATTTTTATTATTTTGTATCCCTTATAATGGTGTATCTTCACCCCAGTTCATTAGAATAACATATTCTCAAACTTATCATACAATGTCAATTAATTATTAAATTAACTATTATTTTAAATGATAAAATTGTCGTTATTACTAAAAATAAGCAGTTAATAGTGTAAATATATGAACGATCACAATTAATGAAAATTCTTTAAGTTTGAGAGTTTTGAGGAAGCCGGGAGGGAAATTTAGGTACATCTCAAAGGGTAGCAAATTAAGCCAGCTAAGGGTAGTTGAGTTATTTTTTCCGAGGGGCTTGCTGCCATCCCCAAGAGATATATAAGCGCTCTTAACGAAAGGAGACTGAGCCCGTTAGAGAACCATCGTTCCTCCTTATTGCTTTGTCGTTTTGCTTCTTCACTCACATTTTCCCTACAAAATGGAGAGGCCTATCAACCCCCCACTGCCCTCTCTCACCCCACCCTTCTATCTTCTCTCCCACCCGTCTCGGAGGAAAGTAGCTGTCCAACCAATGATTTTACGAAATTTTATTTAATCCTGAATTCTCTCACTTGAAGTCACAAGCGAATACGCACAGTGTTTTTTTTTATTTTCTATTTCGGGAAATTAAACAAGACAAATAACTCAACTCTTTTGAACAAAACTTCAAAACGCAAAGTATATAAATTCTCATTCTATTTTAGCTAAATTTCTTACCCTACCTTACTTCTCCCCTAATATCACAAATATTATTCATTAATTTTGAACTTTTAGGAAACTGCAAAGAAATTAACAGCGTTTTGAATTTGAAGGGTAGTATTTTTTATTTAAAAAATTTAAAATTACACATACCCAACAAAGTTTATTTAAATAATGACAGTTCTATTGGCCCATTCACACATCAACCTCTACCAAACAAACTGGAGGATATGAAGAGATATAGGGTGGAGGGAGGGGGGGAGGACAGAATAGCTACCAGAACTGCAATGAAAATCCAACAGAGAACGACTAATATAAATCTTCCCGAAGAATAAAAACAAAAAAATAATAAATAAATAAAATAATATATAAATAAATAACGTACAATTACTGATTATAAATAAAACTTATTTAAGAAAATTTACAAAACAAAATTAACCAACGTTTGTCATAATTAATAAAGATCGCATTTCTTAAAAAGTGTTACATTTTAGGCTAAGTAGGTACTTATAAAACGTACCTACATACTTCAATATCAAATAAAAATTTTACAAAAACGAAAATTAGGAGAAATGTTCAAAATTTTAACGATAGTACGATAATTGTGCCGGAAGGACTGATCAGGATATGAAAAAAATTTCAAGAAATTATCAGTTAAGACATAAAACATTAAAGAATGTTTTGTCTGACATGGAGAATAATTACATTTAGATGAGAAATTTTCACAACTGCCCTTTCATGAATGATTTTTTTTTTTTTTTTTTCATTGTTTATGAAGCCATTAATTTATATTTATAATGATGGTTCAAGGCATTAAAATTAAAAACAGAATTAATTCCTCTCCGGGTGACAGATTACTTGTGACAGTTCTTGGTTCGTCGATCTACTAGCCCCCTCGGTGAATTTCAGAAATTTTTTTATTTTTTTTAATTTCAGAAATAACTACAAATACCGATTTCAGTTTTGTTTTTTTTAAGTTAAATTTNAAACTTTATTTCGAAAATATAATAATATAAATCGATATCGATAATATAATTTCTATCCATCAATTAATGTTATTCACGTTGTAGTCATGATAAGACTGAAACATTTTCTACAGTTATCGAGTGCCTCGAGTGAAAAAAGCAAAAATATGGACATCCCCAACTTATATAATTATATATATGTTTGTTTATATATAAATTTGTGTGTGTGTGTGTTCCCTCCCTAGTGTTACAATTTTTAAAATGAACGTACTGAATTCAATATTTGAGTTTTTCTACAAGCCTTTGCTGGCATTTGTAAATAGCAAAACTGAAGCAAGAGTAAGGAGAATAATAAATTGAATTAACATTAGTATCATTTGTTTTATTAGTGTAATGAAAGAAATTAATAATTTAATTGGCGGAAAATGTAATTTTGTAACTTTATATATTATGGAAGTTTTGATAGATGCTCTTATTAAAAATATTTTTATCACCAAATTAAATACGTAATAGTTCAATTTAATAACCAGTGTAGTTTCTACCCGTTGTTGGAGGATGTGAATGACCTTAAATCATTCAACTCTTTTATGAATCATTATAAGACAGTAATTGTTATTTTAATTATTTGTAAAGAAATAGGAAGAAAGATTAACATTAGTTCTGTAGTATCCTTTAAAAAGATTATTAATTCCAATAAAGAAGATAAAAGTAGATAAAGTTAGCTAAATACCAAATATTATAATTGATTGTCCTTGTATTTATTGTTGAATTGATAATTGTTTTTATTACTTTAAACATACTTACAATAATTTATCCTATAATTTAAATAAGACTAGTTTATTAGAAAAATCTAAGGGAAACGGATACTCCGTTTACTCTTAAGGTAAGAATAACCTTTTTAAAAACTTACCTCAGATGACTTTTTTAAGTTCTCCCAATGAAGATGATTTGGGCTTAAAGATCTTTTTCTTAGGCGTGGATTCTCAAACAAGTAGAAGTTTTTAAGGCTTCCAATCTAAAAATTAATAATAATAAAAAATTAGATATTTATCTGAATTAGAAATAAACAGTATAAAAATAATTTGAAATTATATAATGTCAAATGAGAACACATTATAGAATTATTTCCTTTATTTTAAAAACAAAATTGTCAATGCGGTAAAGTTTATAGCAATATAAAAAAAGGTTCCCAAGTACTCATACACAGACACACACACACATTCACAGGCTGTCTCAGTCATAAGTAATTGTATATTGAGGTCTGATACACAGTTTGCGTGGAAAATTAACTTTTAATAAGGTTTAGATGATTTTTACATAATTCATTATTTTGAAAAAATCTACACATACTTAGGAGTATCAACAGACACACGGTCATTTGGTTTCATTTTAGATTCAAAATTTTTGTAAGGAATGAGACATACTTATTAGTAATCATATGTAGTTTGATATACTTATGCGTATAATATCCGATATTATTTTGCACTTTTAGGTATTTTGTGGAAAGTGGAAACTGAGGAGGGGAGAGAAAAAGTTGTTAGTTTTAAGAAGTGTCCTTTTTCTCATCACTTTTTTAAAAATAAATTGTGAGCATATAAATCCTTCATATTTATTCTCTTTTGATTTCTCAAGGGTTGATCCAACTCACGGAAACAAAGAAATTAAGAATTGAAGTTTGTGGTTTGTGTGTAATTTATTATATATAATTTTCAGCAACAAGAAGTAAACAAACAAGATTTATAAATTTAAAAAAAAATTAATAAATATGGAATACGTTTATAAAATAATTATAAAGGTTTAATTAGGTTCTGTTCGACATGTTTAATCGAAGGGGAGATTACAGTTTGATAAATTGCTTTGGTAGTAGTAAACTTCTTCTTCAGCCTTCCTGATCCATCACTTCAACTTCACAAATATCGATTTAATTAACATTTTAATTACCTTACTTCAGCTGACTCCAGCGCAGCTGTCCTTTGATCTAAGAGTAAACTACTCTTTGAAAGAACACAAACAAAATATTCTCTGAAACAGGTAGAACGAGTGATTTGATGGACTGATCTGATGTGACTATTTTGCACGTTGGGGGGGGGGGGGGGACACTGGCCAGTGCCAGTCTGGCAACTAAATTCACTCAGTAACTTCTCCTTTTCAATTTCCAAACTGAATTACGTAATTGACACTGACTAATTGAACCTCCGCATCATGCAACAACTTAGAACAAACATTATTTCCAGAACTGCTGTATTAAATGGCCATTTGACTAAATGAATTTGCAGAAAAGCAGTTTCATATTACTAATTTTATTTATTATTATATATTTATTATTTATTTATTAATGTATTCAAAGGTCAATAATCTATATTAAAATCTTATTCTTTTTATTACAATCTTTTTCAACAAAATAAGAGAACTAAAAAATATGTCTCTTTATTTAGTTTAAAAACATTTAATTTGCAAATATTCAATATCCTTATTGGCTGTTTCAATATTTATTGCTAAACGTTTTCTAAATATGAAACTGTTAAATCACTATTCATCTTCAGGAACGTCTTACATGAATTGAAATATTTATGCTCATTTCAAATTAGATTAATACAAATCGGAAAAACAAAGTGAATTTCCAATGATCGTTTATGGCTAAAGAGAGGGGAATTATAGTGCACTTTATGATGAATGAGGCTTTTTTTTTTCGTAAATAATTATGTTTTTTTTATTTTTCCACTAAAATGTTCTATAAAATATTTTTTAAGTATATCAAAATCAATGCTTGTTTGTAAAATTGATAAAATGCATAATTTTTACTCAAATGTCTTCCAAAATTTCTTAGTCTTCCACAACATTTCAAGGATGGAAAAAAATTTAATTTATTGCGCACTAACTAAAAATAATAAATTATAAAATATAGAGTTAAAATCCATGAAGATAAGAAAGTTTATCTAATTAGTTTAATATCCATTAAGTTGTGGGGCTTTTATGATATTAAAAACATTAATTTTTAACTGTTTCCTTTTGTTTAGTAGTAGTGAAATTAAACAAATTTTTAAAAGACAATATCCTTATCGCAATATTGAGTTAATATCAGATGCTTGAGCGTAATGTATAGGTACAAGTACAATTGTTATGTAAAAGTATTGTTAGGTATATTATTAAGCATTACTTCTTAGGTTGTTAGGTATAATTTTTAGGTATAGATATATATTGTAGGATGTAGGTATATGAGTTGATACATGAGCAAACTTTAATGATCTACAGCCAAAACAGTACAATTAGTTCTTACTAAGTTTCAAATAAACAATAATAGAATCCAACCCAAAATCAGAAGCACATTATACGCAAGTATCAGTATTCATACAAACCCTAGGTAGATTTACTAATTTAATTCTGATAGATAATAATTCTAACTCTATTGTTCAATGACTGACATAAACCATGACGGCATGACGCCCGTTACAAATTTCTGTGTACTGCCTAAAAGAGAAGAGAGAATAAATAAAATGTAACGTTAGCCCTATTGTTTCGGGGCGAGTCCGCACGGATTGAGGTTGAATTATGATAATGGGAGGGGTGGGTGCCTGTCACGAGAGCTGACATGGAAGGGTGGGGGGGTCCGAGGGTTTTATTTCGGTAAGGGCTGACAGCTACCCCCAGGGGAGGGCCACAAGATTATCTTCAGACTTTATCTTGTCTCTGAGCTTTCTCCCAAGCGGCGAGAGAGGGAGGCTCTGAAAGTGATGCGGGTTACTTTACACTCGGGGAGAGTTTAAAGTCTTCTCGGGTTTTATTGTGTAGGAAAGCCGCAGGAGGAGGAATACCAAAGCTACAGGGAACCCTCGGCGAAGGGGAACAGTCAGCAGGATTTACCGGGAGACACCTTTGACAGCTACATGTGTACCCGTGACCGAGGACAATAAGAACCCACTGCTGAGTGGTTGGCTCTGACACATTCACATATCCCACATTGGGAAACGTTTTTCGTCCCCGGAATAAATTTAAAAATTGCATTTTGGTATTTGGTATATGGCAAAACTGCCAAAATAGTACTATTCGCTTTTACTAAGTTTGTATTGCTACCAGTAATGTTACTGGATCTTGTTAGTTTCCTCTCCGACGCTTACTGTTATTTGGAATTAATGTTAAAATCTTCCAAAACATAGGTTGATAACCTGGAGGAATTTATTGCTATATAATACAATAGAGAGGTTTACAATAAGAGTTTGATGAGAGAAATTCTTAAGAATATTGTTCGTTAAAAAGAGAAATTCACATTTTGTTTAGCCTCTGAAATATCATGCCTAAACAATTATTAGACCACAGTTGACATAATAGCTGATTTTTCCATAATTACAATAATAAAAATAACATTAAAAAATAAACAATAAACAAATAAAATAAAAAATTTTAAGCATATCAATAACAATATTTACAACTCAGTTTAGAAGTAACGAAATATGAGAGAGAAGTATTAAAAATAAAAAACTAAGATATGCTTGTGGTAAAGTATATCTTAGTTTTATTAAGAAAAAGAAAATTAGTGCAACTAAAAAAAAACTCTAAAACTCAAAACTAGACATTAGTCTTCCACTAAAACTAACCATTATTCATCATGAGATTAATAATAGAAATAAACAAGAAAAGGTTAGCAGTTCCTGATACCCAATTGTAAAGAAAGGAGGTGCTGAAGAGGGGTTGAGTTCCGGAGACTGGAGGATCTGATGAGGAAGGAGCGACTAAATGCAGCGGATTTGTAAAGGGGAGGATAAAGGTCGGAATGTCTAGAACGGGTGGGGCGGGAAAGTATTGAGGATTTGAAAGTTAAAAGATCAAATATGACTTGGCAGAAGAGAGAACCAAGGAAATATTGCCTACGGTAAGATGGGTATAACCATCCCGACTCGAGTACAGCTCTGTAACGTGGGCGTTCCTTATAGAACCAAAGATAAACCTGATAAATCTGAAACGACTTAGCAGAAGCTTAAGCCTATTCTCCAGTTCTCCGGTGAGGCCTTCATAAACCGCGCAACCATAGTCAAAATGGGTGAGGACTGAAGGAGACTACGGACTTTACGAGGCAGGAGATGACTAGAGCGGCGAAATTGTTGGAGAGTGGAGAAACAACGACGGAAAGTCTGTGAAATATGAGGTTTCCATGAAAAAGGTTTGGTCTAGGATAATGCAGAGGTTTTTGACTGAGGAATGAAAGGAAATTGGGCGCTGATTAATTGTGAAGGAAGGAATAGGAGGGAGTGATGTAAGCAAGGATCTAGACCCAAAAACAATAGCCAGAGATTTTTTGACATTGAGAGAAAGCTTGTTTGTCAATACCCAGAAACATATTGAATTTACGTCTTCTTGGATTTCATGGATGGCGGTTTGTAATTCTTCTGGAGGGAAGGAGAGGTGAATTTGGGTATCATCTGCGTAATGTGATAGGAACAGTGTCTAATGGAAAGATTGAGGTCAATAATACAGCCTTGCCCAAACATATTAGAGGACCTCAAGACATTTTTTTAATTTTTATATATCAACTTTTATTTATTTATTACATTCCGTTAAATAAAAACATTTTGTAATTTGGTTACAATGAAATTAAAAATGGCATTCAATGTCAATCCCATATGGAGAGAAGGTGACCAATGACACCACTCTCAACCAAGAAAATTATAAACTTTTACGTTGATTTTAATCTCTAAATGTTTATTTTTTAAATAATCTAAAGGGTTATTGTAACTACCGCTGAATATAGAACTATCATACCTTCTACTATCCGTCTTCATTGGTTTCTAAAAACCATCTTCTGTTGGCGAGCGGTTTTGGACATAATCAATCCTCGTGGCCGAATACATGCGTTCACTGTTACTGTCTGTATTCAACTCAAAATTGAGTACAGACAGTAACAGTGAACACATGTATTCGGCCACGAGGATGGATAATGTCCGACAGAAGGTATGATAGTTTATTTTGTATTGTATTATTATGTCTTTAGAGTTATTTTCCTTTTAAGTGAAAGACCTAAATTTTTGAATAATTTCTTAATTTGATGTGTGCAGAATTTTATTAAAATAATAGTTTTATCAATTTCTTACACCTTTAACCAAATACATATTTGATGAATTTAATAAAGAAAAAAGATCAGAACACCTGATCGGATAGCCTGATCACCCATTCAATAAAGAATGGTTCCCAGTTAGGGCTGGATGCTCACTGGAAGCACACCAGAAACATTTTGGTTCATTACAAACAGAAGCACAGAAAGAAAGAAAACCAAAGTTGTACTGTGAGTATTGAACCTAGAACCTTTGCCTTAGGAGTCCAGTATCTTAACCACCAGAGAACCGTGCCATTAGTGAAGATATTTCATGTTTCTAAATTTAGTCATTTCATAGATCTCCATCCCCTACGCTAGATTTCTGAAATTAATGTATTTATCAAACAGTTTCTAGAAAAAAATTAAAAACTAATTTTTGTTTATTTTTTCTCAAAATTTTAGATGCCAGAGCGCATTCAGACAATTGAGTGCTATATTAATATTATTCCAATATTATCTTTATATTATATGTTATATTTGTTTCTCATTGCTCATTCTCATCTTATTTTTAACATAAAACCATTTATTAAATATTATCTGCGCCCATGAAGCATAAAAAAAATCTAACAAATTCACGCTGATTTTGATTGACAGACTTCTTATCTTAAATTCTTCCTATGTTATGAAAATACAGTTAAAATCAAAATAAGTATCTCTGGTGATGCTACAGTGCAAAGTGGGATTGCAAATAACCAGTGACAATGAGGACTAATGCCATGTGACAGACACAATCGGTGTGCACAAGTAGATAAGTCCCTGAGCCATTACTTAGATGCTAAGACTGGTCTGTCCTACTTACCTCTGTAGAGCACACTACCTACAAGCCTTCGAGACACAACCCGTCCAAGTGTCTAGCCAACCACCAGGTAAACCTCATTCAGCGGAAATAGTTTACTTATTGTAAATAGTTGATAAATTAATCTCAGCCGTTCTCATTAGCCACTCTGAACTTAACAATTAATGAAGTACAACTCTTTATTAGAAATTACTTCTCAGCTTCAATTATCATTAGGGAAATTATTTTGCTTCGACGAAACTACAGGTATTATAATCCTCTGAATTGAAGTAAATGATTTCTAGAGACGATTAATTGTTTACAGCTGCAAATAAAGTCCATATTCAAATTTTTCTGTATTTTTATGGCCTTTTAATGGGTTCAGTATATACCAAATAAAATTATTACTTCAAAGGCTCAATTATT
Organism: Oncopeltus fasciatus; assembly: GCA_000696205.2. Taxonomy (NCBI): domain Eukaryota; kingdom Metazoa; phylum Arthropoda; class Insecta; order Hemiptera; family Lygaeidae; genus Oncopeltus; species Oncopeltus fasciatus. The sequence continues at coordinate 335,743 of KZ807118.1, forward strand.
CACAAAAAATAATTTCTTGCTATACTTCTTTATTGAAAAATTTTCTGTCTAGAAAACAAACTATACATGCCACGACGCGACTTTTGAAAAAGTTCAACTGATCTAACATTGGAGATACTAATAATGTGGCTCAACAAAAATTATATTGAATTGCAATATATTCAT
>KZ807118.1:338127-350138 GCA_000696205.2 Oncopeltus fasciatus
ATATATATATCTGGATTTTAACGCAGTATTAAATATATTTAATGCTTTTTTTACCCGCAAGCAGTTAGGGGAGTTTCTCAATGACTACAATCTGTCTAGAGTAAAATCTCTTTTATTGTTATGATAAAATAATAGAAATAAACGTAATATTCATTCTAGTCAGCAACTGTATAAGCACCAAAAGAAAATGTTTAAAAGTACCAAGTGGAGTTTGTGTATGAATCACAACGTAAGATCTTTGGTGAACTGTGCATGCATTAGCCCAATCGGTGAAGGCATGAGACACTTTGATCCAAAAGAAACGACCAACAACGAGCTTCCTGGAAGAACGGATTCCAGGACGACCTGAGGAAGGATCACGAACCTGTGCTAGCCATTAAATGTGGATTTTCAGAAATCCTTTGACATGTAAGGCCTGGGTCTTTAATACTTCACGAAGCATGGGCTGAGGTACTCCTGCTTTCATATCCTTCTTGATATCTTCGATGGTTTCATAAGAAAATAGCTTTCGAAATATGTCTTTGCTTTTATTTTATGTATGTGTCACTATATTTTCTTGAGTCTAGAGGATTCGTCACTATTGCTACACCATTATTCCGTTGCTGATGAGCTGTACCCGTTTGGAACTGATGTTCAGCTAGTTAAAATTTCTCACTTACTGATCTATGTGTAAGCATTGATCCTTGTGCAATGCCGTCCTTGCAATTTTTTCCTTGAAGCTTTTCTTCCAGCCAATCCACCAGAGTCTTCTCTTTCTTTAGTTTAGTTTACTTTACTTTTTATGTTTTAGTTTACTTTTTTTATTTGTCTTACTTTAGTTTAAATATTCTCTAAATGCATGAAATTACTAAATCTAAATTAGATCTAAAATTATCTAATGTTTTTAATCAAATTTTGCGGTTGATGAATATCCACTCTCTCACTCAACTTTATAAAATAGAATTTAAAATATTTTTTTACGAACTAAACCGCTGGATTTAATTAGAAACATTATAGCAGTAGCATCCCGGCTGGGACAGATAGATTTTTTATTATGTTCCCTTGCATTAAAAATAAGTAAAATTTAAGTGGGATTAAATACTACAAAAAAATAATATTTATAATATAGTACAGTATGAAAAATATAATAAATTATCTATATCATTTTTTAGTAAATCCATGTATTTAAAGAGGATTATAACTAAGTTCAAATTTTAAATTAATGTTTTCTAATATGATGGATATACTATAACATTACGTGTTCAGTTCATATTGGTTATTGTAAGAAATTCTAAATCTGTTATAATCTATTGTTATGAGATGTGTGTCAGCAGAATATTATTTTATAATTATATGCTGTGAATAACAAACAAAACGAACGGATGTGTTTTTTTATATATACATACATACATACACACACACACACACACATAATTTAACTTATTTTCCTCAATGTAATGTTTCTTCCCTGACTGGGCTGTAAAATTATCTCACATGTTTCTTTCTCAACTATTTTAGAGTAGTCATTTGTGAGAGTACATAAACTGAACACAATGGANAGTGTGTATGTATGTATGTATATATAAAGAAACACATCCGTTCGTTTTGTTTGTTATTCACAGCATATAATTATAAAATAATAGTGACAAGGCCATTCAGGAAACAAGCATACCTCATCAACGGAAAGTCACAAGGAAGGTCTGTGTAGGGCGATAGCACAGTTGGCTGGCAGAGGTAGTTCTGCACACACACTAATTACGCTTATCTCAATGGGTGTCAGGCGGTCCCAGCTGTGGTTAACAGGCAAATGAGTGGCACCAGTAAGGTCTTATGTTCCAAAAGGGTGAAATGTCCCCTCACTGACTTTTATAGCGCAGGAGTGTTTTACAGAATAAATAAAATTTAAAATAACATTTATGGCATGCATTAAGTAATGATAAAACTTAACTTACACTTGATTTATATATATATATANAGACGGAGGGGATGAGAGCTTTGAGTGAATCCTCTGTATATATATACATATAAAAATGTGAGATATGTATTTACAGGAAGAAAAAAAAACCTGTGAAACCCAACTAAATTCGTTTCTTGTCATAGCCATTGGGTCATAATTGCATTTATGAAATTTCATATTGGCCCCTATCATGTAAAAAAAAAAAAATTAAAATTAGACTTAATGGTACATCCCTGGTGTCATAAGAGAATCAACAACTTTTAAATGCCATATAAGATCATACCGAGTAAAAAAAAAAAATTAATAAATTAATAAAACTTAAATTCCAAATTTGCAAAATATTTCCCAAAAACAATTCGCTTCTCTACATGATGTTTTAGTAAAAAGCGAGTTAAGATCGAATGTCAACTTTTGATCATGTCTTAAAGACGTGCGTTTTAGAAAGAAAAAAAAAATCTGAAACCATAACTCATTTAAATAAAATTCACTTTTCGACATGCACATTGCGTCATAGTAGGTTCATCAACTAAATTTCATACAGGACCAATTACGAAAAAAAAAAAAAAAAGATTAAAATGACAAATCCGAGTAATACATTTCTAAAATTTAAATGACACCTCCTCTATATCGAAATTTTTTTTTTCTCACTCAGCATCTCCAATTTCTATTGGTCTGGGTAAGCTGAACAACGAACTCAACGTAAACCGGCATACTCATAAGTATAAAAATTGAAATCTCATATAAACGGTTTTGTACAGATATTTGAAACAATAACAGCTAAACATGAAAAACAAATAATGTATATCGAAAGCTTTGCTAGAAGCATCACCTTCATATTTATTTGTAATCGATTTTCGCTTTTCCCAAACCTTCAGATATACTTGTACATGGAAGTGTAAGCTGACACAATTTTGTTTTGAGATGTTTGAAGAAATGGTGGACAAGAAAATTACCTCGGCATTTAAGCTTTTTTATTGGTTATGGAAAAGTATAATAAAAATATATACTACAATACTATGATACTATTATAAAAACTTAATTCCCTTAATCGTCAATGTGAAAAATTGGTATAACAAAGTAATTATTTCCTTTACTTTACTAACTGAAATTATTTTAATACAGTGTAAAACTAATTATAATAGATCACTATGCTAAATTCAATTGTTATATCTATGTTATCTATCCTAAGTAATATCTATTGGCAACTATTGACTATCTAATTCAGTAAATAGAAAGTTTTTATTAAAGAAAGATTTATATTATTTTCAAGGGATTAGACCAATTTAAGGTCCAAAACATAGACAAAAGGCTACATTGATAATATTTAGATTTCCATCAACCCTTGATAAAATAGGAATGCCCATGGGGTGCGTTTTAGAACTCTGCAGATAAGGAAAAAGTCCCAGAGGCTTTGTATTGTATGAAGGCGGTATTTACTAGCGCAGAGCTTAACAAGATGTTAAGGATCCAATATATATGCTAATGAGAGTTGGAGAATTGATACTTGTAGAAAGAATTCACTCTCTGCACTGGTTTGTAGAACTGTAGGAGTCTGACGCAATACGCCTAAGGACACTTCTGGAAGAAGGAAAAATGAACTAATTCCCTAAGAGACGTTGAATATGATCTCTGCAGGAACAACCTCTTTGTAAACTAATACTAAAATTGAGGAAGCACATAGATGAGCAGAGTACCACACATGCCCCAGTTAAATCAATCCCAATGAAGAAATACATTTTACTCCATGGTTCGATCTGGAGGCTGTAAAGATGCCAATAAATTCAACAAATAAAGCCCTATTAAATCTGAATATAATATGCAAACAGTAATTAAGAATAAAGAAACAAAAAAAAAACAATAGTTAGAAACAAAAAAAAAACCTGTTGGAAAAAAAAAAAGAAATCCTAGATTTCATATCTGAAAATTCTGGATATTAGTAAATATCAACACTTAGATGCAAAAATATTTTTTCGCGAAATGCAAGATGTAGCCAATGGAGGAGCCCCTGCTTGTTTCATTCCTTACTGAGATTCATTGTAAATATTGGCCTATAGATGCAAATATTGGAAGGAACTATAACAATATGGTAGAAAATAACCTAATTCTCCTCTCTAAATTAATTTGGAACTGTGTAAATGTAGTATTATACCGATCAAACATAGATAAATAAATTCAGGAAAATTGTTTAAATACAATTATTTAAAAGAAGCGGATAAGTAGTATGCACAAATAAGAGCAGCATTTCCGAACGTTGCTTGTGGACAATCATAAAACCCATTTATATCACCTTGGTTCAACGACTAGTGCTTCGCTATCAAAAAATGGCCTTATAAGAATAACACACATGATATGTTATCCATAAAACTATTTCATTCATTGGGAGTACAATTACAGCCCAAATTAAAGAATATAAGAACTTTTACTAAGACAAAAAAAAACATACTACGATTATAATGTTTGGATCAAAGCATAATTTAAAAAAAAATAATAAAAAAACTGTTCTGAATTCCTTAGTTTTGCAATTGATAAATATTTGTATTTGAACGAAGCCACGTAATCCTCCGTATATAGAACGTATCTTTCATCATTGAACATATCTGAGACTAGTTACGTTAGTATAGTAAATATTATGTCAACTACATTGTAAAATTTTGTATTCTTACTTGTCATTTCAGAAATTAATTTAATATTTTTCGACTAGTTTCGCTCAATGAAGTACTCTGCCTTGAGATTTACAAAGATATGCCAAATTACATTAAGAAGAACAACTAATTGTTGCTTCAACGCTGTAAAATAAAAATGTGCCATTGAGAAAGATATCTACATTTTGATCTTTAGGTGCTTCAGGTGTGAAGTAGGAAAATGTAATCACCTTACATACATCACTTGACTTCAACATACTTATCGATTGTTACTGTATAAAGATCGCTACGTTGGATACATGTGCTGATAATATTTTTGTCTCACTCAATCTGCATGTAACTCTCGTAGATCTCAAATGATATATTTGTACCTCCTCTCGAAGGTGGTTCTTGGACTCCTAGTCTGCAAGATGCGCTCTGTACATAGCGCACGAAAGTGTCAAAGGCAACCATTTCTTCCTGCGTTCCCGAATGACTATTTTCGGCAGGTTCCGACAAGCGCACCAAACTCTGCAACTAAAACTGCTCACGAGTTAAGAGAAGACAGCTCATGGCCTACGTGCTTCAGCCACCTCTAGGCCGGTATAACTTCTACTGCATTAATTCTTCAGCTCATACGTGACGGCTCACTTCAGCCACACACACATACACATATACGTACTCTTTCCGCATTAGTTCTAAGCCAATGGGGGACTTAGAAAACCCGCCCCTTTAGCTAGAGACGCTAGTGCTTATTGGGCCAGTAAAATTTGTGCACCGAGTAGCACATGGGGCTGAAAGTTGTGACTAAAAACGATAATAAAATTCTCACGTGGGACTTCCTGCAGACTAAAAGCTATCAGTGAAACTAAACTGGCAGTTTGATAAAAATTAAAGTATTTTATCTAAGTTTTTAGTTGAAAGAGTTTTAAGGTGCTGAGAAATCCAAAGTTTGAGGCTCTATTTGATTTATTATGACAAATTGTACGTGCATATTGCTCGAGGTGTTCTTCAATCTCAAGTACATTTTCGCAATTAACCTTGAAAGCATCTATTTTTCATTTTGAAGATAATAATAAATAGCTTACCCTTTTACCCTTTTCGTCGTTCTACATGATAAGCACTATATATATTCAGATTTGTTGTACTTTTAATTTATTCTTTAATAATGTAAAAAAAAAAAAAGACTGGTTTTTATGAAAATAAAGAATATGTAAGCGCAGCAAATCTTATGGCTGTATTTATAAGCTTAGAAAGGATTTTTTATCTAATCCTTACTTTAAAGTAGAATAGATGTACGTTCGTTTCCTCGGTAGTTTCCAGTAAACTTGACGATGTTATAAACTTTTTATTGACAGATTGACTACGAGATACATATATCCTTCTTTGGGTGGGTCATAGTTAAGTCAGAAATATCAAAGGTTTCATGGCTTCAATTGACCACAGTACACTTTTAAAAACCAATTCTTTAAAATTAACTAAAATTTAAAATAAATCATTGACGACTAAAGATAATATCGTAATATTAAACTGACTTGGGAGGAATAATGAATATGAAATCCTGTTTTCACAGGAAATGCCTCACTTTTGCAGAAAATGAATATTCACAACCAGATATACTACATACTGAACAGCTATCCACATCCCACTGGATTTTAGTATTTAATTTCCAGATAGCGAAATATCTTGGTAGATTTATACATGGATTTATTTCAAAAAATTTACCAATATAAGTTAATTTCAAAGCCCAATTTTAGCATGAATATTCACAGAATGATCCTTTTTATTTTTTTCTTCAAGTTTTAAACATTGTTATGAATGCCAATCAAATTGGGGAAAAGTGAGGAAAGATTTTTCCCAATTAACAACCTAAAATCAAAATTTTCCCACCCCCACGATAATCACGTCCCCTTTTGTCTTCTTCTATCCCCTCAACTATTCCTAATAGAGTAAGAATTATTTGGATAAATATTTTATATAAAATGATGTGATAATAATAATAATAATGTAATATTTATAATAAAATAACTACCCAAAAATGTTGGAGTATTTAATTTTTCTGATCCTGGCCGAAACCCTGACTAATTTCTCCAGCGTTATGCCATACAGTTGGCTTAGAAAGTTTAATTAGAGTTATATAGCTGGAATGAAAATGGATCTGGAAGGGAGGCGATGAGAATTGCGGGGAGGGATCAGTGCGAACGGGAAAAGGCAGGCGTGGGCGAAGTCCCGGAACCGCCATGACATGTCTGCACTCCAGGGTAGAGAGACGGGTTAGTGGTGTGCTCGGTCTACAACTGCTCTCTCCGCCCGCAGTACCCACAATCCACCACTGCAGCAGATTTTTTTTTTTTTTTCCTCTCTTGAGCTCATAATTTAATAATTTCTTTAAATAGGTAGTTTCTTTAGAATAATATATTGGAAACAAATTATAGTTTGTTGAATAAGTATACGGCTTCAAGGATATTGCGCCTCAAATCATCTCCACTGAACCATCTCTCGATGTTTTCAAATGTACCTCCGATATTAAAGTCTTCTCATTCTGTCTGATATTCATGAGATTAATTGAGAATTTTTCGTATGTTATTTGAGGTCCACAGGTTTGCCACATCAGATGCTATATCCTTCTTCTGTGGAAAAATATTTGAACCTGGGGCGCCAGGGAAGCTATGGGGATCCGTTCGGGTATCGCAATCCTGGCGTGGCGGGTTCATATGCCGCTCTGGGTAAGCTTCTATTTATAAATAAAAGCTTGCCCTGAGCCATGGCTGTTTAGAATAGGGTGGCAACCTGTAGATAGGCTCTCTCTCCTTGACCCTACGCGATCCGAAACACGTTCTAGAGAGAATACCATTTCTTCGTATAATGTCTGTTGAGGTTTTGCAGGACATAGTGGTTTTTTTTTTTTTTTCTACTTCCCTTAGTTTGTGGCTACAGACCACCCAATTTCCCACATGTGCCGCGTTTAATCGCTGATGAAACAGTCGGAGAATTCTAGATCAGAAAATATGTACCGTGACCATTTGACCATCTAAGGCGATGGTGGCGTTCCTCACTTTCTAGTGAGATATGTTTACAAGAATGTTTACATTCTTGTAAACACCGCCGTCAACTATTAGAAAATCGACAGTCTTTTTAAAAAGTTGATAAACAGATAGGGTAAATAATCTGAAGTTTTAAAATGAGTCTCTTGGATGAATATAATATTTCCCAATATATCTTTAGAGAGAGACTCCAACTCGGTTATTCTGTGTTTAATTCCACTTGTGGTCTCTTGGGGAAGAACGTTCCATAATTAGGAATCCTTAATAATAAGCTTATAATAATGGAAGTTCTTGTTGATGGAGAGAACTGGTTGTGTAAAAATAAATTATATATATAATAATATATATAAGAATTAATATAATTAAGTAAAATTTTCGGGGAGACTTCTAGCCCCTTCATCAGTGAGGAGTGAAGAGAGACGTCTCCACCGTCGGAGAATAAACTCTAAGTGCCAGTTGTTTTGTGTTTCTCTCATAAGAAAGCGGCACTATATGATCTACTGTCAGAGGATCATCACAGTTCATACTTTAAGGTCGTCGACGTCAAACCAGTACCACTTGCTTTAACAGTTTCCTGGATTAGTCTAAATTCGGGAGTACTACTGTTCTACAACTCCAACAACAGTTCCATATAACCTACCTTAACCTTTTATTGTCGTTATTTATGTGACATTGGGATTTTCATTGTACTCGGGAACCGGAACAAAGTTACTATTTTTCAAAGAACGCTAGCTTTTGGTAAATTTCCGTAATTAATGGGTTTTAGAGAATTTATTGTATGAAGCTCTAGTGGAGATCTTAGAGAACCGGAGTATAACATGCATAAACAATTTATTGATTTTGACATTGAAATCTATGAGGTGTTCTAAAGTTCCTCTTCCAGCAAGCAGTTCTGCTTGAAATGTGCCAAGTCTCGGAGAGCAAGGGCTTACATATGACAGCGTCTGCGAGGATGACTGACATTTCGACCGCTTATTCTACTTTTGGACCGTCGGGAACAATCAGTCGTCATTGGACTCTGCATGTGAAACGTATGAGGCTATATATTCTGAATAAATTAAAACTCTTTATCGCCGGTGGAACGTTTTCAAAGACTTCCACCCTCGCAAAATAGAATGCAGCAGAATTTTGAGGTTGGATATTAGCAAAATACTGTTTTCTTGTCTACGAGGTTATAATTAATACTTAACTTATAGATTGTATAATGATATATATGAATAGTGGAAGGTTGTATGCATGAATTTTTCAGGTAATAATAAAAAAATAGTCTCACTGACTGTTAAAAAAGTAAAAGAGTTGTAAAATAAATGTCAGAGATCAAATGAATTCAATATTAATGTATGGTAGGAAATTTATACGTATCACTGTTGCTTTAATATTTGTTTATTTTCTCTGCCTTCAATGTCAGCATGTGTTGAGTAGCTTTGAACACTACACTGAAAAAAATTGTTGAAATATGTTAATTTAATTATTAATTTTATGATCAAAGTTCGTCATAAATCAGATCCTCCATCGTTGAAGATTAAGGACTCCCGCTGATAAAAATGATTTTTAGTGTTTCATCAAAGTCTTTCTTTCACTACACTGAGAAAACTTTTTTTTTTTTTTTTTTTTGGTTGGGGGAAATTTTTCGCACTCATCAGGAAACCACGGCTTCAATCTGTGGCTTGGTGTGGACTTCCCAGCCGAGTTTGTGTGGAAGAGGATGGTGTGGAGAGGAGATGTGTAGGATAAGTTGCGGAAAAGGAGGGGTTTGGGATGGCAGTGTGTGAAAGAGGAGGGATCTTATCGGGTAGAGGATTGAGTCTTCGAAGCAGCGAGAAAACTGTCTTAGATGACATTGGGTCGTACCCTGATAAGTCGATTCTAGAGAATTTTTTCTGAGAAATGTCTGCATAGCTTCCTAGCTTCATGTGTGATTCAATGGGAACCATGAACCGCACTTGCTTACACATTTAAGCCTTATTTTTAATTTAGCTAGAAAATTGGAAAAAAAAGGTAAATCTATAGGAACAGTAATTTCCACATTTAACTATAATCATTAATTGAAATTAATAATCAGCATAAGAGAACCAATATGTCGCACTCAAAAATATTTTGTGTCGATCAACTTGTCAGTGCGGTTTGACGGTCTCAAATTTCTAAATCGGAAATAGCGTCGGGGGTAACGCAAGAATGAACTTGCAGTCAGGTAGTTCTGATGTGTAGAATGTGAGAGGATAACTCCATCTATCCTCGAAGAGTCGACAATACCTCATTCCCACCGAAATGTCTGCTTCCGAGTTATAACTAATCTTGACGTATTCAAGACATCATATTCTTCAAAGAGAAATATAGAATTTCCCGAGCTTTATCGGAACTGCTTTTTGTGTACACTGTGCAAGGAATGTTCGGCCAAGGTTCATCCAAAAAACACAAATTTAAAAAATGTATTTATTAATAAAGGATTATCTGCCGACGTTTCTCACTTCTTCATGATAGTCTTAGACAGATAACTGGAAACAGCTGGTTGTAGAGTATATTTGTCATGCGTGTATCGGATCCTTTCTCATGATCACTTTCGAAAATTCGTGTCCCGATTTTATCTTGAAGAAGTTAGTTTTTTTTTTTGTTTTTTTTAGTAAATTTTTCTTTATTACAGTCTATTAGTTAACATCTTGTAATTTGATAAGAGATATGTAGAATAAAATGAAATAAATATATAAAATGTTATCTATCCNGAAATAAATATATAAAAAAAAGAATAAAAATTTAAAATAATAATAAAATAAAAAAGTAAACAGCACTGTGCAGAGAGAAGGGTCCCATCGACCCCACTCCCAATAAGTTTAGGCATTAAGGCCTAGGAGGTCGCGAGGCCATCTCCGTTTTAGCTGCCGGAGTGGATTGTAAGGATTGGTGTCCGACGACAGGGATTAGGCATGTGGATAAGGGTGAAATTTTAGTTTGCTATGGAAGAGTTTGTAAGCGGGTGGAGATGAGATTTTGGGCGAAGGGAATATTGAAGTCGTGATGAAGGGTAGAGTTGGACACATAATATGGAGCTTTGGCAATTATTCTGAGAATTTTGGACTGAAGTATTGTATTCATTGGAAGCCTTAGCGGCACCCCACAGTTCTACACCGTAGGTCCAGATTGGCCGTATTATGGTCAGTGTGTATTTTAATGTGAGGTGTGAGTGCCTGTTTATAAGGCTGTATAACAGTCCGTGGCGTCTTTTGAGTTCTTGTCGCTTGATTTTTGTATGTTCACTACAGTTTAGTCGTGATTGTCGCTGGCAGGTTGTTCGCTAGGCTGAGTGTGGTCAAGTTCCATGTTAAATTCAAGCAGAGGGCTTATACTCTCTCTTGCTTTCAGACTGAAGACAATGTTTTTCTAGTAGCTGACGTGGGAGTTACAGTTTAGAGACACTGATTCCCAGTGAAAGCCTCCACAGTCTGCGATGGGGCTACATCATTCTTTACCGTGGTACACACCCCAGGAGGTAGTCCAAGAAGTTGCCATTTACGTCCAAGAATGAGGACGTAAGAAAATGACAAGCAGTGGGAATGGCCATTTAGATCGGCAGGGCTCAATTAAGAAGATTCGGTACCACCCAGTCGAGAGAGATTTATTATAAGAGCCTCACTGCGGTTCCTACAATTTTATTGATATTGAATACTTTTTTTGTATATTTTATCACATTTTCCCTGCATTATTTTTCAAATTTTACGGGTTCTAACAGCATAGTGAAAAACATAATATCAAAACGTAAGACAGGTATTATATAAAGAATTATCTGAAAGACATTCAAGAATTATTCTTTCGAATAAGTTAGGGCCATTAAACTTGAATTATAGGCCATAGAGATAGATCGATAGATTATTTTAAGCTCTCTACCATACTGACAATGATACTATATTGACAATTTTTTTTCGCATAAATTTTTATTTCGTGTTGAAACTTCTGAAATTTGTTCAGTCTCTAAATAATTATAACAAATTTGCAGTTATCATGATTTTACTAAAATCAATTTTATTTATGGTGAAAATTCAATATTAAATATTTCAAATTCATTTATTTTCCTCAAATCTGAATTTTGTTTTGGAATAGTTATTTCAAGGAGTATGATGCCTGATTTGGAATTTCATATTACATGAAAGATTGAACTATTAATCCATTTAATCTGGCTTTCATTGTGGTTATCTTATCCACTTCATATAACTAATATTAATGTTACAAGATTTTGTTATTTTCATCCATATCTTATTCCTTTTTTAGAATTTAATAAACTTTTACAGTTCTTTGGTACTGATAAATAAACGTTTCAAAATATATTCAGTTTCATAAATCTCGGGTTCGAAAATAAGTACTATCTAAATAATATATATATATATATATATATATATATATATATATATATATATATAT
>KZ807118.1:360149-382339 GCA_000696205.2 Oncopeltus fasciatus
ATATAATTATATAATAATATATAATACATATTCATTTCTTTTAATGTATAATATATTATTGAATCCAAATTTGAGTATTATCAGATTTGATAAAGTTATTTGTTATATTAAATTTCCCATATATTAACTGAATATTTACGAATTGTGTATGTTTCCCATTTCTACTTTGCATTAAAATCAGTACTTAACCATATTTGTTTTCTCTTTGAATTTTAAATTAGACCATTCTATTTATATTAAATCAAATCATGCATTTTAACATTTAGATAAAAAATACAAAAATTTTGACTTCTTCTATTGCCAGATCAGCTCTAAAATGCCACGGATCAGAATCTGATGAGAGAATTACTAATCAACATTGCCATTTTACTAAATTGGAAGTAACTAATCGAGTTTCACTGACCACCTACGGTACAGTAAGCCATACATTTCAAGTTACTAAATTAAAAATTAAATCTACAGCCATGACCCTGGTGGTTGAATGCCTTAAAAAAAAAAAAAAAAAAAAAAATTAAATCTTCAAAGGTCATAAGACATCCAAGCCACTAACATGTATCTAATGGAGTCAGAGAGAACCTAATATAAAATATACCAAATCTTCCGGATAGTATTCTTTCACTTCAAGATTTTCTGTTAAGAAAAATAAAATAATTTCTAAAATTTAAATTTTAACACTTATCTCAAAATCAGAGGAATTCTCTGCTCGCTTTAAGAAACATTTGTTGTTTTTATTATTGTATTAATTATTTTCATTCTTTAATGCATAATATTTTCCGATATGAATGTATATTTTTACCTGAGAAGAGAAAATGTCAAAAAACTCTCATAAACTCAAATTAAATACAATATATATGTTTAGAGCAGGCCTCGAGGACATCTTTATTTGTGTCCACGTGGAGGTTTGTTATGATTTCAGTTGAAGGACGGATTTTGAGTTGTAAAGCAGTTGACTGTGGAAAAGAGAGAAGAAGTAGGAAATGAGGTCTTGGACTGAAAGAATATTGAAGGGTAGAGTTGGATACAAAATAGGGTGCACTTGCGATTATTATGAGGATTTTATATTGAAAGGATTTGATTCTATAGAGGTTTGTAAGCTTGGTGGCACCCCAGATATCAGCGTCCTTCGTCTAGATTGGTTGCAGTAAAGTCTTGTATGGTTGTTATCTGTTGTAAGTTTGTGTTCCTATTCATTAGTCTGAATCGTCGAGTTCTTGTCTTTAAGTTAAGTTCTCTCTTTTAATTTTCCTATGTTTGCCCAATATTTGAGATGTGAGCCAAGATATATTAGGAAATGAAACACCCACTGAACAGTAGAATGCTACAATACACCGAAAGCAAAATTAGTGATTATGTTACATATCCCAGGATTCGACGAAAGGGATCATTCTTTTTATCAGACTTCCTTCAGTGACCTTAGAAAGTTAGGAAGAAGGCTGATTGGACGACGGGATATACTTACAGCTTTGAGAAATGTAATTATATATCAATATTTCCAGAGGAGTAAGTTGTGGGTTGGTTGTCCAAAATATGGTGTTATAAATATAGACAAGGAAATCAATAGCCTTCTTGAGGAGATTGCCGAGTATTGGACCGGTGATTAAATCGCATCCGGTTCCATGAGCACATGAAAGATAATAAGCTTGACCTCAGAGGGCGTCAATGAATAGCAAGGACATTAGCAACGACCTAACTAGTGACTTCTTAGTTACCAGGATTTGGGATATAAGTATTGCCCTGCGTTGTCTGGAAAATACTTTAGCATTGTCTTAATAAGAAGAAGGCCAGGAACCATCTTCACAAGTCTGTAGATGGTTCATGGCTCCTTAGAATTCTTCGTGTTAAGAATCCAAGTTTACATAATCTGATAAATATTATTGCCAAACCGCTTACAACTGTCATTTATCTGTTTAAATAAACTTATATTTTTTTTAATTTTAGAAAAGTAAAACTTACTATTACTTACTTCCAAAACTGGTACTAAATAATAAATAAAGAATATAAAGCGATACAAATATTATTTTTATCTAACAAATAAATTTCTTATTCGAATTCAGAAAATGAAACCGGGACATTAATCAAAGAACTACTGTATTTATTTCCAGCAGTCACTCTTTAATATAGTATTTGTTTCTTGTTATATCGGGCCATCTTAAGGGCTATACACAAAAATAGTGCTACACACATCAACACTGAGAGATCATGGCGAAATAACAAAGACATGTAAATGTGACTATAATAAGTGAATTTCTTGTTTGATTTATGATTAATTTATTTTACTCAGAAAGATAATTAAAGATGTTATGTCTTCTTATCTTCAGAAACACTCTATGATCTTGTTCATATCGATAAACAGCTCACTATTAATATGCTGTCTGATGTACAAAAATAATTGAGAAATAAGCCGGTGCAGGAGACTTTGCTGTGTTTTATCACATAAATATGTGTGTATACCCTTTATCAGTTTATTTGTTCTGTGTTATATTAGTAAAATTTAAGGAGATTCATTAAAACCGATAAAAATACAAAATAAAGGAGAGATAGGGAAACAAATACAAAATTTCTTATTAGTAATTCAGGAAATAAAAGGGGGATGTGGGGGGGAGGTTGGGGGGGGGCAGATTTCCCAGGTTATTAGGTATGCGGTACGCAACTTTCTCATTTAACTTAGCCCATTCATTCCGTAAACAAGAGCCCGCTTCATTTAAATGGAGCACTGCTACGCCTGCTCTGATAAATCATCAATCACTAGTAGAAACGAGTGGAACGGACTTAAATAACCTCTTTACAGCTACTCCAGTAATAAGCTAGTTATAAACAATTTACCCATCAGCTTGGTCATTAAAAATTATTATTAGATGCGTTTTGTTGGGGTTTGGTCAAAATAGATCCAAAAAGAGTGAGAATTTTAAAATGGCACCCAACCTTCCTAATCACTGCTTAAATGTATTCTTTATAATGCGTTATTCCTACAAGGGTTATTATTTATTTTAATAAATTAATTATTACACCTTCTATCTAAGTTTTGCCTTTTATGTTCTATAAACTATTTCAAGAGGCGAAAATCCCTCTCCGCCACATAATAAATAAATTAGCAAATGAAAACAAACTCATTGAACACTTTACAAAATATAACATAATTCTTTGGTTTTTACACTTTAAAACTCGACAAACCCTTTTCTTTTCTAGCTGCATCTATGCAATTTCCAATTTAGAAATTTTCTAAACATATATATATTTATATATAATAAATGCATCTGAACTTATTCGATTTAATTCCCATTTATCTATTGGATAAGGTAAAGAAAAATACATTAAATGAATTTTTGTGAAGGAATTTTTAATTTTTTTTATTGAATACTATGCATTTTTTTTTTTTGGATTTAATAAAACAAGAATAATAATTTCCAGTTAGTTAACACGGACTCAAGTACATGCATATACACGTACGAAAAATGTATCGTTTATGTGCTTATTTGAAATTCCAATTTCGTTTTTTTGTTGTTTTTTTTTCAAGTCTTATACTTTTAATGGGGGAATCTAAAAGTAATGATTCTACTCTCAGCACCTGAGGAACTCTGAATGACTTCTTTTGGACAAACACAAGACAGAGCGAGACTTGAACCAGCAGTGACGGTGCAGGAGTCCTGCACTGATCACATTGCCTATGACTTCGTCTACAACAGTAGGCGGAACTCGAGATTGCGAACAGGAAATTTTCCTTGCGCGCCCAACCTGGAAATAGCTTGTCATAGAAAGGCAACCAAAAACCATTAATGGTGTCAAGACATTCATAATTACGAATACCCTAGAATTATGATAAACGAGTAACCCTCGGATGACGATGATGTCACCCGGAAACTGATAAAAAAGCAACGTTCGTCTGAGCTGTGTAAACAAAACAGATGTTAGATATTCCCTAAAAAGACTAAAAACTAATTGTATCTATCGTTTCGATAATCACTACATAATTCTTTTTTGTAGCATTTCCCCCTGAACTTCAACTGTTAACAGTGATTAGTTTTTTTAATGAACTAAGGTAATAATTTAACTTGACTAGCTATATATATTTTGTTGAACATTATTTGTTATCGAACATTATATACATTGTAAATATTTAATTTAGTTGTGGTATTTTATCCCACGAAAATTTCAAACAATTATTGAGAGGGAATAGAAAATAAAAAACTATCTGTCCCAGCCAGGAATCGAACCTGGATCTCCTGCTGTCCGGGCCGGTGTACTTTCCAGTTATACTACCAGGACTTGTTAGTTGTCTTATTCAATTCCCTCTACATAGCGAGAATCTACCCTACGAGAAAAGCGAGAACTTCGTCTTGTACTCAATAATTGTTTGAAATTTTCGTGGGATAAAATACCACAACTAAATTAAATATTTATAAAGAAAAAATTAAATAAATTAAATGACGAGAGTCGACAAAATGTATGACAATGTCAGCTTCCTTGAGTACAAGACGAAGTTCTCGCTTTTCTCGTAGGGTAGATTCTCGCTATGTAGAGGGAATTGAATAAGACAACTAACAAGTCCTGGTAGTATAACTGGAAAGTACACCGGCCCGGACAGCAGGAGATCCAGGTTCGATTCCTGGCTGGGACAGATAGTTTTTTATTTTCTATTCCCTCTCAATAATTGTTTGAAATTTTCGTGGGATAAAATACCACAACTAAATTAAATATTTATAAAGAAAAAATTAAATAAATTAAATGACGAGAGTCGACAAAATGTATGACAATGTCAGCTTCCTTGAGTACAAGACGAAGTTCTCGCTTTTCTCGTAGGGTAGATTCTCGCTATGTAGAGGGAATTGAATAAGACAACTAACAAGTCCTGGTAGTATAACTGGAAAGTACACCGGCCCGGACAGCAGGAGATCCAGGTTCGATTCCTGGCTGGGACAGATAGTTTTTTATTTTCTATTCCCTCTCAATAATTGTTTGAAATTTTCGTGGGATAAAATACCACAACTAAATTAAATATTTATTAATTATTTATGTAAAATTTAGAAAGAGTACTAAAGCTAAAAAAATGATTCT
This sequence comes from Oncopeltus fasciatus, assembly GCA_000696205.2. NCBI lineage: Eukaryota > Metazoa > Arthropoda > Insecta > Hemiptera > Lygaeidae > Oncopeltus > Oncopeltus fasciatus. The sequence continues at coordinate 365,202 of KZ807118.1, forward strand.
CTGTTTATATTTTAGTATAAAAAAAAATTACAAAAGTAAAAATCTAAATAACTTGTATCATAATACAAAATGCTTCTGTTTTTAGAGGTATACCTGTCCAATAAGTTTAACGCCATGCCTGAATGCAAGGCGGGACGGGTCTGCTCCGGGTTGTAGGCGCACAACAAATTGGTTGGTGAAGAGCGCGAATCCCGCGGCGGGGAAAAGGCAGCAGATTGTCAGCAGCTTGTGCAGCATCCTACTGAGCACTGGGGCAGGGGAGGTGGTCCCCTGCTTTTATAGAGGCCCGCCACCCACAAACCACCCCCAGACCACCCCCTAGCGGCCGAATAGAATGCACGCCTCTGGTCTCTAGCTTATACTGTTCTTGCTATTCACATTGCCTCATGAAATGATAGTCATGGAAATGTGACCTTAGGGACAGGACTTCCACTCTCGTTTTCATGATAGCCCTGAAAATGGCTTACAATGTAATGCGAAACGTTAGCAGATAATCTTTTTAAAAAAATACATTTTTTTAAATTTGAAATTTTTTAGATCTTCCTTGACCGAACCCCAACTGAAATCATCTAATAATAAATCATATTGTTTTATTGATTCAGCGTTAAACCATACGCCTTGGAAGCACTCTACGGATAGGCATAAAAACTTCCAGCATATTTATGTCTACGGAGAGGGAAGAATGTTTCCATTAGATGCATATTTTGCTTTATTTGCGCATGCGTAATGCACAGTTTATTGTCCATGGACTTCCATAATACTTTTATCACCTCGGACTTTTTATTTCACTCATGGAATGAAACATGTCCGTCATTCCGAAGCTTCGACTACCTAAGCAAATTCCTCAGCATCCTTGTGGAGAATTTCTGTATTTAAAATTTCAATATCATATAAAATATATGCTTTACAAAAAAAAAATCCCTCTTAATTTTCTTTGTTTCAAACAAATACATTTTTTACTCCCTCTTGACACTTCAGGCATTGCTACACTTAATAATGCGATTAGCATTATTAGCTATACTGAGCATTTTTTTTAAAAATTAAAAACCGCATTCCACATTTCACTAAGATAAACCAATTATTTAAGCTTTAAGACCATTAAATTATAATTTAGGGTGTAGGTAAATCATCACTTCTATTTTGTTCAATTTCGCTGTACAACCCTTAAAATATTTTATTTTGCTTTTATTAATAAATCAGTCTCTTTTTAATTACACTATTTTTAAACAAATGTAACAACAGCAGCATAGAAAAACTTTTTGCTCGCCCACTTGACATTTCAGGTAACTTTATATTTTCATTCTTTCGATTCTGTTTTTCTTTTCATTTTTCAGTCAAAAGCCAGATGTTTAGTGGCCCAGAGAAATGTTGACAGACATATCTACACACACACACACACACACACACATACACACACACACACACATATATATATANCCCAGTCAGGAATCGAACCTGGATCTCCTGCTATCCGGGCCGGCATGCATAGCCATTTCACCACCAGGACGAGCTAGATATCTCATTAAATTCCCTCTACACTAGCGAGAGCCTAACCCACGAGAAAGACGAGAACTTCGTCTTAAACTCGAATGTCACTACCATTTTTGTTATCCGACAGATACTGTGGGAGAAAACATGGAAAAAAATTAATGAGAGGGAATAGAATAAAAAAAAATCTATCTGTCCCAGGACGAGCTAGATATCTCATTAAATTCCCTCTACCCTAGCGAGAGCCTAACCCACAAGAAAGACGAGAACTTCGTCTTAAACTCGAAGGAGCTGACATTGTCAAGTTATTTGTCGACTCTCGTCATTTACTTTATTCAATTTTTCTTCCACAACCAAATAAAATATTTACATGGAAAAAACATTTTTTTTTTCAAAACATCAAGTAGTGAGAACATCCCTAGAAAGAACATCGCTTCGGAATTCTCTAGCATGTTAAATTATTAGAAGGGGCTATAAAAGTATGCATCATTTACCTTTCTACGAGAAATGACCATACCAAATTTTAATAATTGAATTGAAGCATGTAAAAGGGATATTCTCCGCTGCATGGGCAGACTACAATTGGCTATGACCAAAGCAAATACGTAGTGCTACGTTCATAGCTACTCCTTTTAATCGGGAAATGCTATTATTCCAAGGAATTCGATGTAGCATCCAAGGAAACTCATTGTCTTCCGGAAATTCTCCGCTAACTTCAGTAACTAAGCTCTTCCAAGTGGTGGCCTTATTTTTTTCTTCGGCTAACTTTTGGAGCCCTCTTCTTCAACAAGAACTTTAGTCCAAATTTTCGTTCCCCTCAAATTTGGTAGGTCTCATAATGATTTTTGAAGGCATGTTCACTAATCGCATAGATTGAATTGAAAATGTTAGAGATAACCTTGAGCTTGCTCTTTCCACTAATAACAAACTAAAATCCATTTACACCATCCTTAAAGACCCCATCCCCCTTCCTAACAGAACTAATGTCGTTTGTAAAATTCTTTTTTCTACTCCTAATTGCCATGGTTCTTACATTGGGCAAACTAAAACCCTATTTCCCGTAGAATCAACAATCATAAAAATGACATAAACAAAAAAACTAATAAAAACTTCCCTCACAAAACAAGCCAATCATGAAAGACACACATTTGACTTTGATAAAATTACGATTCCACTGAACCCCATGAACACAAACTTCTTTAGAAAATAACAAACAATATGTGAGAGAACAAATGTTAAGGTTGGAATTTAATTAAAGAAACCTCAAATTTCTTAGAAGTTAAATATGGAATATATGATGCTACCGTAATAATAAAATAATCTAAGAAAGACTTTAGAGAAAGCTCATTAAAAGTTTCCTAATAACCGCTGTCAAACACTCCTCAATAATGTCGTTAGTCCGAAAGACTTTAGAGAAATCTCATTAAAAGTTTTCTAAAAACCGCTGTCAAACACACCTCAATAATGTCGTTAATCCGAAAGACTTTAGAGAAAACTCATTAAAAGTTTTCTAACAACCGCTGTCAAACACTCCTCAATAATGCCGTCAATCCGAAAGACTTTAGAGAAAACTTATTAAAAGTTTCCTAACAACCACTGTCGAACAATCTTCAATCAATCCGAAAGAGTTTAGAAAAAACTCATTAAAAGTTTTCTAACAATTGCTGTCAAGCACCCCTCAATCATGCCATTAATCCGAAAAACTTTAGAGAAAACTCATTAATAGTTTTCTAACAATCGCTGTCAAATACCTCTCAATCATGCCAACATAAGCGATTGTTCAGCGTCATAAGAGCGACTGACCCCCTGTGGAGACCAAAAGATTTCAGTGAATCTCCCTCACCCCCTAGAAAATTTCCCAGTAACCACGACATAATATATCCAACTTAAGAGGGGGCGGATCCCCCATGTTATTGGCATATCAGTTGACTTTTAAAAGCGTTTTAAAACGCTAAAAATATTTAAATAAATAATTATTGTGCAAAGAATAGAAAATTCATTGGCCTACAACCTGGTGAGGGCTTAGGAATTGTGAAAATTTATAAATCTCTTGAAATCTCTGACAAAAACAGCTAAAAGAGGCTAACTGATCGTTCTTAGACAACTTTAGGGACGGCAAAGGTCCGGATCTCAACAAAGTGGAAGCGGAAGTTCCTCAAGGTAGTGTGATTGGACCTATCCTATTCATCCTGTACACTGCTGACCTCCCTACCCATCCAAGTACTCTCTTTTTGGACGACAAAGCTATCCTATCCTCCCATCCCAATCATAAAACTGCTTCTAAAAACCTACAAACACATCTCTAGAAGATATCAAGCAATGGTGCGGTAAACGTATAATTAAAATAAATAATAAAAATTCCTCCACATCAATTATTATTTCCGTAAAAAAAACTTTTCTAACTATGTAATATTTAACATAATTTCCATATTAATCTCCGATTCCGTTCTTTACCTTAGGTTCCATCTTGACACATGACTTACATGGGACGAGCATATTAAATTTAAATGATAAGGAATTAACAGACGATAAGGACTTCTATACAGACTCATGAATAGGAATTCAAATCTTACAATATAAAACAAATTTACGCTCTACAAGACATTACTGCCACCAATCTGAACATAAAGTGAAGTGTTATCAAGACTTCTAACATCCAAAGAATCCAATATTTTCAATCAAAACATGTATAACAGAATGTAATAAATAATTTTTTAATAATATATTTTTATTTATGTTATCTTAAATGGTACCAAGAGGTATATCTAAGGTTTTGGTAGAGCTTTCTTAACATTGTAGAAAGGATCGAAGAAACATTAGAAATTGTAAACATTAGATTATAATTACTTAATATGAATATTTCCCAAAAAATCTTAAAATTTATCATAAAAGTGGTATTCCAAACATAGTTCTGAAGTGTCAAAATCGCATGCAAACGCGGTAAATTTAATATTAACTATTCTATTAGGCGTGCGACAGTAAGTAGTTTTGAGTAGAGAAGTAAGCACTCAATAAAATATAGATAAATCTAACATGTGTTCTACAATACCTAGTCATCAAAGAAGGATTATAGTTTGATAAGCAAAAGCAATATTTAAAGGTGATCCAGAAGATAGGTAATCGAATTGAAAATGCAAACTGAAGTGCTCAGAAGGCAACTGACGGGGCCCGTTTAAAAATGGCTTCAATCAGTCAGCAGAAGGGTGGAATTAGACCAAGAAACTTGCACTGTCGAGATCCAATCAAAGTCCACTAATGAAAGCCTTCCGCCAGACTCAAAAATGTATCTTACTCTTGGAAACAGTTTTATTAAAATGTTGAAATTGAAATGGCTGAACGGAATTTGAGAACTTTCGAATTTGATTCGCCATTTGATCAGCCATTTTAATTAAACTAGGAGCTAAACGTTTAAAATTGCTCTCTAACAGTCAAACGGTCGCTTCCATCAGCCTGGTATTTGGTATTCGTGAAATACCTTTTTCTTCAATTGCAGATTCTGGTGAGCACAAAGTGTCTAAGCGAATTAAAGTCAATATACTTACTGTTTTATTTACTTACTCTTTTTTTTTTCCATAAACAATTTGACATATTAAAATGATGAAAATTATTCGTGATTTGTAAATAGGGAACTAAATATAGAAATTAGTCAATGCCCTTTGATTTGAAATAAGGAAGACCACTAAACTATCGATTAAATCTTATTGAATATCTTCATTAGTATGAATTTTTTTTATCAAAATCTTAAAAAAAAAATGTAATTAAAATTTATATTATACCTATTATGTTAGAACCATTTTTTTAAATATTTAAAATAATGGAAAGAAGAATTCTTTGAATTCTGATTATTCATTATTCGAAGAATAATTATTCTGATGAATTTTCAATTCCCTCAAGGAGAGATACTATGTTATACAGAAACTTCTTCAGTTCTCTTCCAAAAATTTTTCCCAGCAGCTAAAAAATAAATCATATCTTCCGTAATCCGTCTTCATTGGTTTCAGCAAAACATCTTCCGGAAGATGGTTCTATATGATAGTTCTATATTCATTGGTGGTTATAATAACACTTTAGATTATTTACCTAAAAAATAAATGCTAAGTCTGGGTTTAGGAGAGGGAAGTCAGGCCAGATACAACGGCCTCATTAATACTATATTTATAAATCAAATATTAATATAGTATTGATTAGATATTAGAGTGATGTAGATTCTTGTACTTGAAGAGATCGAAATGCAATTTTATGCTTCTTTAATTACTTCTTAAGGACTTTTAAAAGCGATGTAATCAGCAGACCGCAATATTGGACTCGCTTGAGGGGTTGAAAAATAATGCACCATACTGAATCAAGATATTTTGCTTGGTATCTTGAATGATAGTATAATATCTTGAGTGGCTTTTTCTGCAGATAATCTTGATTAAATCATTAATTTGCCATGAAGAGAACCTGCTCCAGTTTAACTTGTGTGTTTTATATTATATCATGATTGTATCAGGTCATTAAAAACGTCCAGTCGTTTTATAGTTTATGGTTTTGATTTTCATTCTAGCGTGAATGAATTCAAAAGTGGACTTTAACACTTATAAACAAATGCTAATTTTGTGTGAAAAAAAGGGACTGACTCATTTGAATCCTGTCCTTTTGAAGTTTGAACTGTCTAGTCGAAAATTATTCCGGTTGAAACTCTTATTAAGTCAATTTAGTTTTATGAGTATAAACCCAGTTAAAAAACGACTGAAGTGGCCCGAAAATTCTGCTTCGTTTTTCGAAAATTTGCCCTCTCTCAGCGAAAGACACAATTGCAGTTTGCCACATTTCGTGCAAGCGACGAGACACTCGATGATATCTTTTGATTATGATTTGGTAGTCTTCTAGTAGAGGTACTGGACTTCTAAGAGGTCCTAGGTTCAATGCTCACTTTTTCTTTCTTTCTATGCTTCTGTTTAAACGTTTCTTTTGAAAACGACAGGACTATTGAATGGCATAGTGTGTGTGTGTGTGTGTGTGTGTGTGTGTGTGCGTGCGTGTGTTTATATTTACATACAACACTAATCATGTTCTATCAACTTTTTCATAGAACTAGTTCGAAAGATAATATTATTTTTATAAATTTCTGTCTTTCTCTAAATAATCATACTTACTAGTTTTTAGGCAATGATGCATTTTGACTCACTTTGGTCCTATGTTGTGACTTTCAAAAAATTGCCACATTTTTCATTAATATATTATAATATATTAGTTTCTCTAATAATTATTAGAGACTTTATTAGATTATTATTAGATTATTAAATGACTTACATTTTAACAAAAGGTGCACAGTAAGTAAAATATTTAAAAAATCAATACCATTTCAAAAATTTTAGAATTGGGCAAAACCTCTTATTTAAAAAAAAGACATATTCGGAGGGATTGGTTTTACTACTACTGCAAATTTTCGAACGAATTATTCTTATTTGACATCAGAAGAGGGGAAGGAGAAAACCAAAAATTCATAAATAAGATAACTTCTTACTTAAATTAGAATGGTATTATAGAAGATAATTTCTATGAAATCTAATTTTATAACATTTATTCGATTTAAAATTGATATGAAAAACACTTAAAGAAGACATTTATAAATGACAAGATAAATAAATAGTTATTAATAAAAGGAGAGTTTTTTGACAGTAGATATTATTATTAGATGATTTTAGTTGGGGTTCGGTCAAGGTAGATCCAAAAAAATACAAATTGAAAGAAAGTGTATTTTTTTAAAAGATTATCTGCCACCGTTTCGGCTTACATTGGAAGCCATCTTCAGGGCTGAATATCATGAAGACGAGAGAGGACGTCCTGTCCCTAATTTCACATTTCCATGACTGAAAACAGTCATTGCCAGGAGTCAGCCCTGAAGATGGCTTACAATGTAAGCCGAAACGTTGGCAGATAATCTTTTTTTTAAAATACACTCTTTTTAAATTTGTATTTTTTTTTTTGGATCTACCTTGACCGAACCCCAACTAAAATCATCTAATAATAGTTATTAACATATCCATATGTTTCGACTGTGATTAGATATAGTGAAAACACATAATTATTGAACTTAAATTGACAAAATAAAATATCCGGGACTCTTGCCAGGAATTCCGATACTGTAGCAGAGTATTTATACTCTTAACTTAAGGTTTTTAAACCTTAAATTTTCTTATGGTTATTTAACGAAAAATCATTGTTCTTCACAAAACCTCTTGTAGCGTTAGGAATAACCATTGTTTTGATTTTGTTAAACAAGTGAAATAAAACAGACGGGATAATTTGTAGGTAAAATGGGTTCCTCCTTCCCCGGGGTGAATAGCTCCCGCTCTGCCTAACATCATTAGACCCATCAAAAGATTCTACAGCCCTTGTATAGCCCTTACATCAACCCTCTTCTCTTAATACCTCCATCAAAATCTGTGTCTTCCTTGGAACCAATAGAGGCTCTACTAATACTTCCAACGAAAACAATAAACTGGAATAAATATTTTTATTTGGTTGTGGTTTTTTATCCCACGTAAATTTTAAACAATTAATCAGAGGGAACAGAATATAAAAACTATCTGTCCTCGCCAGGAATCGAACCTGGATCTCCTGCTATCCGGGCCGGTATGCTACAATGTCAGCTACTTCGAGTTTAAGACGAAGTTCTCGTCTTTCTCGTAAGTTAGGCTCTTGCTAGTGTAGAGGGAATTGAATGAGATAACTGGCTAGTCCTTGTGGTGCAATGGTTTAGCATACCGGCCCGGATAGCAAGAGGTCCAGGTTCGATTCCTGGCTGGGACAGTTAGATTTTTATATTCTGTTCCCTCTCATTAATTGTTTAATAAAGTGGAATGTTATTTTACCAATTGTTTAAGTTACAAAAGATAGCATGCAAATGACGAAATACTATATATTTCGTATATATAGATAGAGAAAGTATATGGATTTGTATGGATTGGAGTCCGACGACATGGATTGGGCGTATGGATTCGTGAGAAATAGGAGATTGCTGTGAAAGAGTGCAAAACGGGTGGAGATAAGGTCATGGATATAGAGGATTTTAAATTCATGATGGAGGAAGAAGTTTGGCACATAATAACAAGCAATAAATTATTCTTAGGAATATTTTATTCGCTGGATGTTGGAATGCATAGCAGAAAATTATTATTTTTGTTTATCCAAATTTCTGCCAGGCCCCTCTAAGCAGGGACCTGTAGGATCATTACTCATTAGGCGTCAATTTATAACTGATTCACATAAAAAGAATAAATAATATAATGAAGGAAAATACTAACAAATAAACACTAAATACAATTTCTTTATTTGAATGGCTAATTCATTATGTCCAATCATGTTTAAAAAACAACATAAGAAACTTTTAAAATGAGAGTTTGTTGACCGTAGATATTATTCTTAGATGGTTTTAGTTGGGGTTCGGTCGAGGTAGATCCAAAAAATTTATTTTTTTAATTTGTGTTTTTTTGGATCTACCTCGACCGAACCCCAACTAAAATCATCTTAGAGGAAACTTTTAATTTTAAAGAGTTAATTTTTTATTTAATTTATTTGTTTACCATTTAAAAGAACGTCCAACGCCACTGAAAATATATGACTGTGAAAATCTTCCATATTTTATCTGGTCACAATTGTTATTAAGAGTCCTGCAGGCAGAAGCTGCTAAACTAAATAGTTTTCTCATGTTTATTTTTTTTTTGTTTTTTTTTTTTAAATATAGACATAAAAGAGAGGAATAATTTACAAAATTATAACATGAAGGAAACTCAAATGTAGTGGAGGCTGGCTCGGGAACCCGGGGGTTACTGGACCTTTTTGTCTAAAGAGACCACCTAAAAGACCACCATAAACAGTACCAGAGTCCAGCAAGGTACATTGGTCCACTCCTATGTATCAGTACGTCCTACTTATCTTGTATTTTAGGCTTGTCCATGCCTTCCTGTTCACCTGGTACTCTTAGGCCTACTACTCTTAGAAGCAAATTCTCTGGTTGAGATGCCATTAAAAAAATATTTTAGGTATATTTTCTACTCAAATGATAATTTCCTAAATATAATTTTTAAATTTATTTCTTCTTGAATATTTGGTAAATGGAGTATTGAACTAAATTATAACTGACAATATATCCAATATATATATATATATATATATATATATATATATATATATATATATATATATATATATATANTATATATATATATATCAGTGTAACTGCTACTGTCATTCCCACTGCCGCTGCTACTGACACTGACACCGGATGGACCTGGAGAACGGATTGGCCATGAATCTGGACAACTTCAGCCTGATCAGATTTCCTAAAACACTTTTGCTTCTACACTTCAATCTTCCAATGGTGTTCTAAGTAGAAGATATACGCCCTTCAATGAGGAAATTATAAAAAAAAGCTTGATTTACAAAAGAAAATAAATAAGATATTATCTCCTGTAAGATCACAGGGAAAATTTGCAGGAAATTCTTCTAATACTCACATTGCATACATTTCTGGTACATTTACGTACATAAATTAGGTACCTCTTGAATAGTCTCCTGTGTCTCCTGTGTCTCCGATAAGTCTCAGTGCGGTTTTGTAAGACGGACTGTATAGGCCATTCAAGACAGCGCCTAGCACAACACCTAGATACCATTTGTGCCTTGGCACTCTCCAAACACATCAACTATTACTCACGGCAAGAAAACTCAAAATTAGTGTAAGCACTATTCACTCGGACGTAATAAGGAACTAGGTAATTCTTTTAAATATTACAGCATATTCTCTTGTGATGAAAGTCTCTTATTTATTAGTACCTTTAAATTCGAAAATATAAAAATATTTTTAAATTAATGAGTAGAAAAATATACATAAGAATGAAATATTAAATTTCAGGGATTACTTTTCATAAGTCGTCTGAAAAATTATCTTTTCATTGAGGACCCCAGATTTTATAATGAAAGAGAGCCTTTCATCGAAATGTCTTAATAATAATAGGGAAAATCAAGTTTCTATTCAATTCAATAGGAGACAGAGGTAAATAGAAATTAAAAAAAAAAATTCATATCAATTATCATTATTAAAAATTAAAATTGATGTTTCAAAACTTATAAAATAAAACTTAGGATTAAGACAAACTTTAAATTTTAATTGTTTTGTTATCTCAGAGTAAATTCTTAAATATTTCTTCTGTCAATAAACAAATCTGACATTCGCTTTTTATAGAGTTATACAGCGCTGTAGAAAAAACCTATTATTACTCCCTCTTTCAATTAATCCCAATTCCTGTAAAAATCTCCTGAAACATTTTACAGGTAAATTTTTATTGTATTTTGGAAGCCATTAGTGCCAAGGTCTTATTTTACCATCTTATCATCAGCAGGGTGACTAAGCCCTTTCCCACAGCTAATCCCGACCTGAGGATGATAAAGCTTACCTGATAAGGATTGTGTGGTAAAACCTCTTTTTCCCTCTTTTCTGGAAAAGCCTTCCTTCAGTACTTCGTTCAATTTGTAGGCCTGCCACCAGAAGCCAACAATAACTAAGATTTCCAGTAATTTCTATACTAGAAATCAGAAGAATTCACAATATTTTACTGTTAAAAAATATAATTAAATAACTTCAATCATGGAAATGTGAACTTAGGGACAGTACGTCCTCTCTCATCTTCATGAAAGCCCTGAAGATGGCTTACAATGTAAGCCGAAACGTTGGCAGATAATCCTTTATTAAAAAATACATTTTTAAATTTGTGTTTTTTGGATCTACCTTGACCGAACCACAACTAAAATCATCTTAGAATAATTAAATAACGACACTTTAAGCAAATATCCCGAAAGTAAATAAAGCTACTCTCTTTGAACCCATAAAGCGGCTTTTGCAAAATTTATTCTATTCTTCTCCGATCCTGTAAAATATCCTATAAAATGTATTTGGGAATTTATGTCTCTTTGTAGTCAGTATGTATGTCTTATATAAAAATTTAAAAAAATTTTCCTCAATTACTTTTAAAATCACTATAAAGTTCATTCAAAAGTGTATCTTATATATAAACAAACCAAGAACATTTATTTTTAGGGTATTATTTGTCCTTAATAATGACGGTTTCTTCCGATCACGACTCCCTTGCTGCCAGGAAAATCTTCAACGCCATCTGATGAATATTTAGCAATGTGGCAAGCGCTGACGCATTCAAGTAAACAAGGCAGAATTTGCCGTGTAATATTTACACAAAGAATGAAGTAACCTAGCAGAACTTAATTTAATGATAAACCGATCCCAAGTACTGATTGTGTTAGATACCTGGGCTTTTACCTTGACTCACAAATAACATGGAAGACACACAACAAATCAAAAGACAAGAAATAAACAGGTGATATTGACAACTTTACAAGCTACTAAGCCGCAAGTCAACCTTATCTGTGATTAAAAACTCTCTATTTATTAGATTACTTCAAGCAATTTGGTCGTATGAAGTCGAACTGTGAGGAACTGCTAAACCATCAAACATCCAAAGAATCCAGTCCTTATAATCCAAAATCTTCAGAATCATTGTTGATTACATAACAAACTCCTTACTTCACAATGACCTTGAAATCTCTTTTGTTAAAGACGTCAATTCCACTCTTACCTTTCCATGCATCCCAATCCTTTAGCCCAAACTCTATCTAGTATTACCCATCCTGACAACCCACCACGTCGCCTCAATAGAAAAGATGACCACGTGACCTCCTCATTTCCAATACTTCATTATAATAATATGGAAAACAAAAGACTTTAACATTTTAAATAGTGCTGACACTGGACAGCTACTCCGATAAGTGAAGTACAGACTAATAGTAATACTTAATTGTATATTTTTTTAATTTCCGATTGTTGAAATATTAATTGAATTTTAATGTCTGACTAATTTAGTATTACATTTTTTTTTATGTACGTATTTAATTTATTTATATTAACTTATATTGTAAATATTTTTATTATTATTACCATTAACCAGCGCATTAAGAGTTACACTAAATTTGTTAGAATGTAATTACTAATAATGCTCTTAATAAAATTAAAATAAATAATCAAGATTAAATTTCATCACAGCAATTTACATATAATACTATACAGAAATATTTCATAAACAGTTATTTCAGAAATCCGTTATTACATTTTTAATTACAACTAAAACTAGTTTAGAGAATTCAGGATTTAATTTAAGTAAAAAAGACTAAAAATAATATTTATCAAATAAATTGGGATATGGTATATGTCCTTCTTATGTCTTGTTTCTTGTATTTTTGATTAATATGAATTTTTATTTAATATGAATATATTTTCTGATGTGTTAAAAAATTATTTGTCAAACTTGATTTTTTAATTTGTAATTGATTATTTTGTATATTTTAGAGTTGTTTGATTCTCTTTTTAAGTTTTTGAAATTTATTCATACGCAATTTATGTGAAATATATTATTTTTAGTCTCTTTTAGTGACGTTAGATAACTTCTGTAAAACTAGTTTTAATATTACGATTGATAATATAATCACAAATGTCTGAAATAAATTATCAATTAATATTCCTTTATAATTAAGTAAGTTAACAATAAACGAGTTACATACGAGAGGAATAGGATAGTAATGTTTTCTATACCCGTCTTCTATATGTTCTTATAAGGGTTGGGTGTTCTCTGAAGCAGAATTGTCTTAGAGACTCCGAGGAAGACTTTGGCAGATTTCTATTCGGCTGGCGACACAGGGTAGCCCGAAAGAGGCTTACATCTGGCGCAGATATGAAGGAAATCTTATGTAGGCACTGCTGAACTTTTGACAGACGCAGTTAGCTCTTGGAGAAAATTGTGTTCGTAGCCGTAAAGAGGGTAGGGGGCTTTAAAGGGAGGAATTCCATGATGGCGACAAGCTGGAGGTACTCTTGTGGTAACGGCGACTTGTTAATTCGCCAACTAAGTTTTCACCCCGGCTCCACAGTTAGTTAATCTTTCAGTGGGGAAGTTTATTTTCAAGCACTCAAAAGAAACAACGATAAAACATGTTTAACCAGTTAATTAAGGGTAAACAAATTTATTCTCTATTATTTTTGGGGAATTTGTAGAAAGTTTTTTTCCCAAAACAATTAGAGTAAGTGTTAATTAAATTAATAAAGTCAATACTAATTAAATAATTTTTCTGTAAAACATATATGAGCATTGGAAAATTAAATAAAAAAAATAATACAAGCCAATAACTATACCTGAGTATTGGGAACGGAACCTTGTGATGTATGTATGCTCAGACATCTGTAGCTCTCAGTTTCTTAATGAAGTATAAATTAAAGTAAGCTTTATTCAGTAATAAATTAACATTTTACAAGTTAATTACTTGGACAGCAAAAAAAAAAAAAAATCTTATTACGGAATTCGTACAATATATGAAAATTAACCTGGATCATAAACGATAAATAATGCGTTAAAAGAAGCAATTGCCTCATATAAGGTTCTAACCTACTTCAATATAAACAAAATACTCCATCTGGCGACTGAGACTGATCTGAGGAATCTATCGCATACTTAAGTCGTACGTTAACATCAGCCGAACGAAAATACAGCTCACAGGGTAGCTTTAGCGTTCACATGTTAGGTTAAAGTGATGTTTTAAGAAACGGCGGACCCCTCTCTTTTCCATTTCTCTTAAGTGAACTCCCATTTCAAAGTGATTGCATCTTCCGGGCGGACAGAGATTGAGGAAGAAGATTCTCTCAGAAGTGCATGTAGGTCCCATCAAGGCATAGCAAAAACCAAGGCTTTCCTAGTGCGGAATTAGTTATGGTGGCCTAAGATCGACCATAACAGCCTGTATGATCGAGACTTGTTGCCCAAGTCAATTTGAAAGAAATAATCCAACAAAATCCCCAGCACATTATTGGAAACCAGCTTTACAATCTATGGAAAGGTTACACAAAAACTACATGGATCCAAATTTAGAAAGTCAAATATACTTATATACTTATATAGATAATAAACAGTGAAAATATATTTTCCTATTTAGAAAACTTCTTTTCGAATTTTGGGTTACTCTGTTGTCTCGTAAGGGACTACTATTTTAAAAGTAAAACATTTTCTGACTAAATTATAAATATTAATTTAGTTGTGTTATATTATCCCCCATAAATTTTAAATAATTAATAAGAGGGAATATATATTCTTTTCCCTCGCATTAATTGTTTAAAATTTACATTAGATAGTATACAACAACTAAATTAATATTTATAAATTAAATGAAAAGTAACGAAGAGTCGATAAATAGCTAGACAATGTATGTCCCGGTGGTTAGTCAATAAATAATTAAGACAATAATCCGGCTCTAGGAAAGCAGGAGATCCAGGTTCGTATCCTGGCTCGGAAAGAAATATTTTTTATTCTATTCCCTCGCATTAATTGCTTGAAATTTTCTGACTATTGAAATGTTCGCGGACTTGACCAAAAATTTTCAGCTCCCTTTCACCCCGCTTCTAATGGCCTGCTGGAAGTTTTTATTTCTCCAAAATGTGAAGAATAATCTTTTTTTTTTAAATCTTCATGAGGGCAAAAATATAAAAAGACTTTAAGAAACAATTTATTTAAAAACACCTCATTCAACATCAGGGGTCAAACGGTATGTCTGTTATTTCTCGGACGTAAACTGCGGATGCTTTTGCACCTAACTATACATAATCCAGATGGACGTCAGATGAGACCAAGGATACATGTAGATCCCTCATTGAGAACCTTTAAAGTGGGATAGAAAGTCTTGATACGAGTTTACGAAAAGGAAGAGAAGTGGCAAGAAGGCACGTTGCAAGACGGGCTGGAAGGCAGCACTACACGATCTCATCTTCTAGAATAGAAGACACGTCGCAAGACGGTTTGGAAGAATGCACTACACGATCTTATTTTCTAGAATAGAAGGCACGTCACAAGACGGACTGGAAGACTGCACTACACGATCTCATCTTCTAGAATAGAAGGCACGTCGCAAGACGGTTTGGAAGACTGCACTACACGATCTCATTTTCTAGAATAGAAGGCACGGCGCAAGACGGTTTGGAAGACTGCACTACACGATCTCATCTTCTAAAATAGAAGGCACGTCTCAAGACGGTTTGGAAGACTGCACTACACAATCTCATTTTCTAGAATAGAAGACACGTCGCAAGACGGACTGGAAGACTGTACTACACGATCTCATCTTCTTGAATAGAAGGCACGTCGCAAGACGGTTTAGAAGACTGCACTACACGATCTCATTTTCTAGAATAGAAGACACGTCTCAAGACGGTTTGGAAGACTGCACTACACGATCTCATCTTCTAGAATAGAAGACACGTCGCAAGACGGACTGGAAGACTGCACTACACGATCTCATCTTCTTGAATAGAAGGCACGTCGCAAGACGGTTTAGAAGACTGCACTACACGATCTCATTTTCTGAATAGAAGACACGTCGCAAGACGGACTGGAAGGCTGAACTACACGATCTCATCTTCTAGAATAGAATGTCATAGACGAGTGTGAAACAGCTTAAGAAAAGGCAGTTACGGAGAATAAGTAAAATGGGAAGGAGTATATACGAATATAATAATATGTAAAATATCATGATATTTACTACATTTTAATGTATAGAAAAATTTTAAACTATAACTGTTCATCCATGAAACTAATTTTCATGAGACATTTACTTTTACACGTAATAATTTATTCTCTCTGAACACTACGACGAATCTATGCTTTATAAAACTTTTTTAATTTAGTTTATATGTACGTATACTCTTTGAAAAATAATTAATTTTCTATGTTAAACAAACAGCATAAGGAGAATAATGATACCATATTCTGCAATATTACAGGACATTTGATTCTAAATTAGCTTCATTTATATTTTCAAGGTGGGCAGATAAAAGTTACATCATTAAATGTGACAAATCAAACAAAGAGAGTTTAAAAATACCCATCTCATTAAGTCATGGAGTCATTAGTCAAAGCTTATTTAACTGAGGAAGAATAGTAATTGAGGAAATTATTCAAGAAGGACGAAGACTGAGAGAAAATGAAGATTTAGTACTGGCGTCAGATACACAGCTAAGTCTATACTTATTTATCATTTTTCTTGGACATTTTTTTAATTAAATCATTTTTTATGCCCAATTTATTAATCACTATCTTATGCTTGTAATTCCTTTCTGCTATAATTAATTTCATTATTTTTTGCAGGAAGTTTATAATTTTTGTTCTTAGACATAATAACTTTATATATATAAACTTAAAAAGAGAGTTTAAAGGAAAATAGGAATAAATTTTATCTTAATGTCGTTGTTATGTGTACTTGCTCAGACCCCAAAGATTTTTTTTTTTTTTTCTTACAGATACCTCATTCCATTTGACAGCTATTGGTGATGTGTTGCTTTTATGTACTCCAACCAATAGTAACCGTTTCAAACGAAGGTATGTTCAAAGAACAACAAGGACTCGGATCCATGTAAACAAAATCTCCCCCCCCCCCTACTCTCTCTCTCTCTCTCTCTCTCCCAACCCTCTATCTCTCCCACACTCTCTCTCTATTCTCTCTCCAACTCTCTCACTCTCTCTCTCTCTCTCTCTCTCTCTCTCTCTCTCTCTCTCTCTCTC
>KZ807118.1:402478-413748 GCA_000696205.2 Oncopeltus fasciatus
TATATATATATATTGCATGAAAGCAACTAAGCCAGGAAACTATAATAGTATGAATAAAAAAATATCAATAATAAAATAAAATAATATAAAATGTATTTACCTTAACCAAAAGTGTCTTTAGAGGGGTTTACAATTTTACCAAATTACAGTGTGCTCGGACCCATCCCCTATATAATTTATACTTCTGACTTTCTAACGACAGCTGATTCTCTCTCTGCTACTTTTACCGTTGATACGGTCATCATCAGATCCTGATCCCACAGTTGCTATTAATATCCTTTAAGTACATCTCAACCACAATGCTGCTTGTTGAAAGGTGTGGCGAATAAAAATAAAATTAAAGAAAGTGTGTCCACGTCACATTCACTCTCCGCAACAAGCCTCCACTTCTTAATCTATCCCTCAACGAAATTCCAATTCCCCAATCCAACTCCGTAAGATACCTCGGTTTCTACTTGGACTCAAGACTAACGTGGAAAGAACACATAAGGCAAAAGAGACAAGAAGACCTAAGCAGTCGCTACGGACTATTATATAGACTACTCGGATGAACATCGAAATTATCACTACACAACAAATTTTCAAAACAATTCTCAAACCTATTTTGACACACGGTATAGAACTCTGGGGTACCATAAAACCTTCAAACATCCAACGCATCCAATCCTTTCAGTACAAAGTCCTCAGAACCATTGTTAATGTCCCCTTCTATGTATCCAACTCTACCCTTCACAGTGACCTCAAAATCGACCTCGTCAACGACTTAATTTCCAAACGTTTCTCCAAATTGCCCTCCCGCCTCAAACAACATCCTAATCCCTTAGCCAATAAACTATCCTCACAAACCCATCCCGATAATCCTTCACTGCGACTTTAACGACCTTCCTTCTATAGCAAGAGAACCTAGTAAAATGTATTTATTACTTTTTTTTTACTCTTTTCGGAGTTGCGGTATTCTCTCCCTCATGTCAATGTCACTCACAGCCATTGAACAACATTGTGAGCAATTACAAAATGTAAACTTACTTATAGAATGTAATAACTAAATAAATAAATAAAATAAAATAAAAATATGCCTAACCTACATTTTCAATGTACCTATTTGTTAATTATTATCCCTACCCAACCAAGAGCACATTCATCTAGTACATCCAGTCTTTTAAAAGGATTTACAGTATGTAATAATGCAACAATTTAAAGTGGAAGAAAATAACGTAAATTTAGCATCCTTCATGATGTAGCCTGGAGAGAAGAAGAATATGTTCACTGTGCAACACAAAGGGGAAAGATAATACACTACACTTTCTGGGAAAATTTCCTGTTTTATCAGCTAGAGGATTTATGATAAGCAGTAACTAAGTAATATTTTCAATGAAAAAAGTAATTATAATCGTTTGTATTCCAACTTGAGTGTAGCTCTTGACTATAAACATCAGCTAGTTTCTAAATTTAACTTATGAAAATAGTAATTTATATTGAATGTCATTGAAATATTAAAAAAGTTGAATATTTTTTAATATTGTAATCTTTTTTTTTTCTTTTTTTTTATAAGTAATTTATTGTAATTTAAATAAGTTCTAGTACACTTTTTATTTATTTTTGATGCAGTTTGAATAAGTATAGTAAAATGGTAATAAGAGTTGGTAATAGGTTACTACTAATTTTAATTATTCATTATTTATTTAGTTGTTATTTACGAAACGTTGGTTATTGGTATTGAATGATATTTATTATCGTTGCTTATCTGGAAATGTTGAGGTAAGAAAAAAATTTAATCTATGTTTCAGTAAAATATTGGTGAGATTTTTAGCTTACTTGTTATCATGTGTTTATTATATATATACACACACACAGTCTGACAGACGGTTTGTAAGGGTACTACCTCTATGTAGATAAAAGTGATTACCTCGATGTAGCTGTTGGAGGGATCTAGAGAGAGGTATTGTAATGGTGGAATAAATAAAGTGTGTATATGTGTTCTTTAGTGTTGTGATAGTTTTATTATCAAAACCTGATCTTTACACGGTTTAACCATTGCCAAAAACTTTCTTTTTGTTGTTCTAACGTTATAATAATACAATGATTTTTTAAAAATGGGAATTTATTTTTAAAAAAAGGAATGCATGTCAAAACAAATGGTAAACAAAGTCCAAAGCGGCAAAAATGGAAAGCCAGAATCTTAGCAGCTAAAACAAAGCGAAAAAAAAAAGAAGCAAGAAGCTCAACTTACAGAAGCTTAAATTATCGGAATGGAACTCAACATTTAAATTTGAATTATATGAAAATTATTTGGGCTTATTGGTACAATAGCTTTTTTGGCTAAGGTACAAAATCTTTATAAAACGAGATTAAATTAACATGAATAATTGAAATAATAAAATCAGTGTCCTTATGTAAATGAGCCCAATCATGTTGTTATGAAAGAGAGTGAAGCTGAAATATTGAAATTTTTAAAAAGCTATTCTAAAGATACAGAGACTATAATTATCGTTTAAAAGCAACGTCACTCGATTTATGACTAAATTACAACTTCAAAAGGATTATTAAAATTAATATCTGTGACTAACTAATTGTTTAGAAGATAAATTTCGCGGGCATAGTGAACGAAAATGAAAATTAAATACAGTACTCGCTATTCAAGAAAGCATTCTACTAATTCTCAAACTTGCAGCATTATGGTGCATTGGGTTCTAGTTAATCTAAAACTCAAAAATTTGTACAGTTGATACTGAACGTATTCAAGGTTTAGCAATTAATATTACTACAACTCAATAAATCCCATTATATGACCTTGTTTAATTGAAAAGTATACACGAAATATCAATATTTTTATTAAAACTGAAAATATTAGTTGGAGTTAGTATGTTATGAAAGTACCAGACCTTTACAAGACCGAATCCTTTGTATAAGTCTAAACTTTAAACCAATTAACTAAAAGTCTGGTAAAGGTCTAGTACTTTCATAACATACAAACTCCACTAATATTTTCAGTTTCAATAAAAATATTGATATTTCATGTATACTTTTCAATTAAATAGGGTCATGTAATGGGATTCATACAAGTCAATGAATGAGTTTGTATGTTATGAAAGTATCAGACCACTTAGCTAATTGTTTGTTAGATAAAGTCAATTAGAACCATTTTTTCCTCAAAGACATCTTCGATTTTGAACAAATTTTCCTCATTTACGAAATTGTTTCCTGGTTTTGGTTTTAGAAATTTCGATTCATTCACAACTGGATTTAAATATTTTGGTATATGACGTTTTTTTCTAATAACATTCATTTTAAAGAATTATAAAATACATTAAATATCCCCTAATAAAGCACAATAAGAAAAAATTTGGGGGAGGAAGGAGGAGGTTACTCCGGTTCGGGGTTCTTTCCTTTTTCGGTTAAAATTCATTTTAAAATTTTTTAATTTTAAAGTAAAAAAAATTACATTAGGATTCAGAGCTCACAAGATGTCCGAGACTTGAATAAAGAATTTCTTCTTGGGCCAGAGTTCACTATTTTCATTAGAAAAAAAATCTAACGCGATACAGAACAGTATTCAAAAATCTTAAACGATTAAATGCAAGGGAATAGAATAAAAAATCTAACTGTACCAGGCAGGGCTCAAACCAAAATCTCCTGCTATCCGGGCCGGCGTGCTAACCATTTGCACCACCAAGGCTAGACAGATAACTTATTAAATTATCATACCTTCTATTATCCGTCTTCATTGGTTTCTGCAAACCATCTTCTGTTGGCGAGCACTTTCGGACATTATCCATCCTCGTGGCCGAATACATGTGTTCACTGTCACTGTCTGTATTCAACTGCGTTTGTATTCTGTGGGTTGGTCAGATGCGTCAGGTATAAGAGTCGTTTAGCTGTAACGGTCGCATTGTCGGCGATAAGGTCTGTCAAACGCGAGAGTTATAAGGGTCAGTGTACATTATTCATTGGTAGTCATAATAACCCTTTATTATTTACCTGACACAGCTAGTCAAGCGAAGGTAATACTAACACGCATGCTTAACAAGAGACTAGACACATAAGACAATAGCCAACATCAGATTCAATAAACAATGTCAGACACACAACATAATATCTAAATACGCCACAATAAACATAAACACAAAATCATTTGCAGCACAACACACTAAAATAAAAGCACAAAAACTATGGATAAAAACAGAAATACGTTCATAAAAAGAACAGATGGAACAACGAAATTTACAAACTCCATCTAGAGACAGGAAACAAACTGACACAACTAAACCTACACTGCATACTGCCTACATACTTACACTACATAAAGGACATTATAAAAACAGAACTGACAAAAAAAGTACGAGACTATGGATAAAAAACTCACAAAACTACGACTTAAACAAACAAAAAACTCAGACGTAAAACGGAACAACCAAACATTTCACAAACGCATAGTAAACCTAACAAACATCACGTTCAACAAAGACGAAACAGACACATTGGAAAAGGGGCTCAAACATAATCTACAATACACGAATATACAGAAACAAACATACTAGACGCAGAACACATAATAACTTACCTACCACAAGAAAAAACAAGAACAGATGAGACACAGAGTAGCAGACCTACTGACCAACAACATCGAAACACTTAGAACACCTCAACAAGGGAATTACAACTAATCCCTACCTCAACTTATACCTGGAATAATGGACGCTGACCCTCATAACTCGCACATGCGACAGACCTCATCGCCGACAAAAGTGACCCCTACAGCTACCTGACACAACTAACACACAGAATACAAACACAGTTGAATACGGACCGTGACAGTGAACGTATGTATTCTGCCAGAAGATGGACAGTGTCCGAAAGCGCTCGCCAACTTGAGATGGTGTACAGAAACCAATGAAGACGGAGAATATAAGGTATGAGAGTTAAACATAGATGTTTGTTTTTGGAATTTTTCATTTCCTAGATCAACTCACAGATCTTAATTACCACCTTCTCTTCTTGAGAAGTGAGTATGTTGTTTCTATTAATATTGAATTGCAATTTATTTTCACCATCAAAATATTCAATTTTAATGACATGCTATTTAAATTTTCACACAAACACACTAGTCCTCCTTGAAAAAAATCTCTACAAAATCTAGTCAAAACCCATATTCTTCAGAATCTCTAAACAAAAACAAAAAACAAAAAAAAAAAAAAAACCTTCCAATCAAAAATTCTAAAAACTAAAGATAAATATAATTTTTATCAGGTATTCTTATTCATCCAAAGGCTGGTGGAAAAAGTTAATCTATAAAATATCTGGTGACCTTTAATACTCATAACCAGGAAAGCTCTAAAATTATTAATTACGATTTTCTTATAACGATGTTATACATGAATATTATTAAAGCAGATTACCCTAAAAGAAATGAAAATATTCATGGAAGTACCATATCATCATGAAATACCTTATCTGAAATTTTTTTGATCTCAGAACTTTTCATTCGTTTTACCAGTTTCAACCACTATCCTCTCCTTCCAGGCAATCCAATTGGGATATAAATAATCCCTAATCAAAACTTCATTGTTTGCTTTAAATTCCTTGTTTTTCTCTGATGTAATGAACTAAACTTGTAGGCTTCATGGAACAGTGTATTCTGAGGTTCTCACTTTAACATTAATTCGGCTGACATTTTTCCCATTGTGCTATGTACAGAATTCCTTATGAAAATAGAAATTGGTGGAAAGCTACAACCATTTTCATAAGTATGAAAAAGTGCAGGCCCGGGACATGGCAACCACCAATCAGATGTACATGCAGTCCAGAGGAACCATTAAAGTGACTCAGATGGTTGTCTGATGACTCTGGCAATCATATTTGGTTTAATGAATCTGCCTCTGAAGATAAGACAACATTTAAACAAATGTGGCAAGTGTCTGATTTTAATTAATGCTAAAAGAATTCGTCTTTTAATTTTATTCATAATTTAAACTTATATACAAACTTTTTCTTGAATCAACATGTTGATTGTCAAAACACTTTGCTTTTTTAACAATTATTTTCTTATAAATTACGATTTATTATTTATGTACAATATACTTTAATGTACAATATGAGGACAGGATGGCTATCCTAAAATACAAAATAACATATAAAAAATGGACAGGTTACAGGTCTGCTTGAAAAACAAATATGTAAAAAGAACTAATTGAGCATTATTTTATTTATTGATGCCAACCATGTAAACTATCATTAGGGCTGAAATCAAACACTAAATGGAAAAAAAAATGTAAATAAGTCTATAAAATAACGAATGAAACCATAAATATAAGAATATGGTTGAAATAAGTAAATGCAAATTCTATTTTATACATATAAGTAAGATATAAGAAATGAAGGAGATCCATTAAAATATAATGTCGCAACTAAATACAGCCATTCATGTGATAGCTGAAATCAAGAGTAACGAACTGTAAAAATACAATACGCTTTAGTCACTTAAAAATAAAATGGGTAATTGTATTTGAAATAAAAATGACTGAGAGGGAAAATATGCTAAATTAAGTACGATATTGTCGAACAATTTAACAGATGTTACAATTAAATTGAAAGGGTTAAAGAAAGTATTCACGTAAACCAGCGCTGTCTATGCTCTTCAGAGTGTACAATGTGTTCATTAGTTATTCAGCTAGATCGCGCGGCAATGCATTTTCATAATTCACATGCACATCATTTTAACCCCTTAGACGATAAAGTGACCTGTTACCTTTTATTTTGAGTTTTATAGTTTTCTCTGATGATTTAAACTATCAAAATTATTCAGACATCAGTCGTCAAATTTCCCTACTCGAAATTAATTGTTTACGGCAGTTCAAGAAATTACAAGTTTTGCAGGTTTTGAAATTCCCTTGGTGGCATTTACAGTGGGTAAAGCTTTGAACGCTTTATTTTGAAACCAAAGAATCTGCCTACACTCTGATGAATGCCTAAAATTGTGGTATGTGGATTTTCAAATTCTTGTTAATACCATTTATTTTTGCCAGTTTGCCTTACAGTCTACATATTTGTTTGTTTTGTTTGCACTTTCAGTTAACTCAGCTACAGAAAGTTTATCTTGGTCCATCTACCTTTCTCTATCTCCCTCCTTCTTTCCACCCTTACTACCTACTCACCCCCCCCCCATACCCAATCTCTCTCTCTCTCTCTCTATCTATCTCTCACTCTTTCTCTCTACCTATTTGCATTCCTCTCTACCTGTATCTATTTTTGTTCTCTCTCTCTCTCCCAATATTTTACGTTTACTTATTACAAACAATATTTATTGTGTAACAAAAACAATATAGTGAAGATTTTGGATTAAATTTTTTTTCTCAAAATAATGAAATTTCTTTAGCATCACCACCAATCTACCACATCAACAAAATAGATTTAATTGTTATAAGCATAATTTACATTATTATTGCATTAATGAATAACAAGTGTAAGTAATCTGATCATAAGTACTAATCATAAATGCTTTAAGAAAATTAAGTATTTTTAAATTTTCCACCAAATCTAATTGGTCATAAATAATACCTTGATTCCTTCAACATAGTAAATGTTAATTTTCTTTAATGAAAATGTGAATGATAATTCACTTTTTTTTTTTTTTTAATTTACATGGTCGGGAAGAAAAAATATTCATACAAAAACTTTAAACTTTGAAATATTCTGTAAAATTAATAATGACGTATTGAAAAGAAAGGAAATTTCTTCTCCTAGCATTCTTCGAGTGAAGATTAGACTTTTAACAAAACAAGTAATATAAGACGATGTAATAAGAATGAAAAGCTGGTTCCATCTTTTTTTTTTTTTTTTTTTTTTTAATCATCTATCCCTTCAAAATGCGTTTTAATAATTGTTAGCAACTCATAAAAAAATACATTAAAGATAAAAGTTAGCTGAGACTTTCTGCTTTTATTAATCTGCATTTTCATAATAATGAGAGAGAAAGGAGGAGGGAGATAAAGGAAGTGTGAAGGACGAATGAAGAGAGGGAGAGAGAAAAAGAAGACACGAGAAAGCGAGAAGGGGAGTCATGAAGAGATACAAATTATTCTTTAATAAATAGTAAATTTCACCAGTAAAAAATTAAATGTATACTTTCCAAAACTTTCTTAACTTATTTTTTAAACAATTAATGAGAGGGAATAGAATCAAAAAAATCTATCTGTCCCAGCCAGGACTCGAACCTGGATCTCATGCTTTCCGGGCAGGTATGATTCCATTACAGCACCGGCTGGGTCAGATAGAACTGAAATGGTAGGTTACCAAAATTAGTCTGGGCGTAATTATATACCAACCCCTTTTTGCAAGGCATCTCATTCGTTCATCGTTCAAACAGCTGTAAAATTATTGTTTACAAAAATTGTTGCTCCGAAGATCATGAATTAAAGTGCGTGACTGAAGCGTATTGGAAAAACAGGAACGACCAATCATCCTAGAGACTGTTCCACTGGCTTTCAGAAGAAGAAATTAAGGCGATTCAAATTAATGAAAGTAACAATTTTTTTGTAACTAGAAAAATATTTAATTCTATTGTTGCACCAATCTTTAAGTCATTCATGAAAACTGTAAGGGATATTAAATTATGTTTAAACATGTCTTTCTTGAAAAATTAAAAATAAATTGAATTTTATGTATACAATCGGTACACACAGAACAAATTGCTTATAATCCGATTATGGCTTCTCCTTTAATCTTCCCTAACTCTAGAACATTTCCCCACCTGGAAAACTCCTCGCTCTCACTCCCTAATCCCCCGAACCTACATTACATCCCTTTCACCCAATTCCTATAAGTTTCTCCTTCAATCTCTCTCTTCCTATCTCTTTCCTCCTCCAATCCTATAAGTCCCCTCTCGTACCCCTCTCCTTTCCGCCTTCTTTCCCTTCCTCTTAGAGGTCAAAAATACCTCCCATCCAGACCACCCTGAGGAGGATGACATGTGTCATGAAAAACAAAGTAGGTGGTGTAGGAAAAGCTCGTATCGCAAGTAGTCCCTTAACTCTCGCCATTGCTAAATATATAGTGCTTAACAGTAGAATCTCTCTTAAGTGGAATAATCGTTTTGCTATCTCTTTACATATCCTATTGAATGGAATTGAACTCTAACAAGCTATAGTTGTTTTTTTTTTAGAGAATATAAAAATTTATTGTGTTCACGAAATAAGAAAATTTGATACTCAAATGTCACAAAAGTCCCTCAACCTGTTATCAGATAAGTCTTTTATTTACATAAAATACAAAAACAATATTATAGTACAGTGAAACGGCAATAGAATACAATTAATTACATCAACATAATGTTACAAGCCCATCCAAAATGCAAATTCCTTAAAGAGACAAACCTGGGCTCTACAGATAATTCCTTCTTAAGAGGTTTTGAAGTGTATCGGAGTGATGGTACGAGGTCGTCCCTCCGGAGGCGTACTCCCAGCGATATCGACATTGGTCAGCAGGTCTGAGATACCATCAGCCCAATGGAGCAGTAGAATGAAGCGGCTGTGGAAAGAGCTTGTTAAGGAAGAACCAAGATTTATAATTCGCTCTCGATGAACACTTCGATTCCAGGTTTAAACAAAAGTCCAGCACAGCTTACGATGAACAGATGTCTCTGAGACATGGTGCTAACTCATTCTACAGTGCTTAATCAGGAGAAAGAAAACTCTAATTTAAATGAACTCGACCATGAAAGAAAGATGTTCAATAAAATAAATTTTGACAATCGTCATACGGCCAGGCAACTGAGGGAACTTCATCCTGGAGAAGCTAATACTGATTACAGATCACAAATCTTACGAAACAATCATCAATAATTCTGGCCAAATAAGGTCATACAGGATACAATTAGAGTCACAGGTGAAGGGTAAGACGCAGCAGGAAGTTTCTCGTAAAACGGAAGTGCAGCGGTTCCCCAGGAAGTTCTCATACTACTGGGTTACTAAACAGGCAATACTTAGCCTGTTGAGAGCTACCTGAAACCGCGAAGAGGAGATGGTGACATCACACAGCAACGACACCCACTTGAAGCACATGAAGATCCCAGATCTAATCAGATTTATGAGATCCTGTATAGAGCACTTGGGTAGAAGAACGCAGATCGGATCTGACTGACCACTGTGTTCAAAGTTCACTTGTCGTTCGAATGTGGCCAGGGCGGATTTTGCGAAGACCACAGAGTAACAGCCCTCGATTTTAGAAAGGAGGATGTCGTAATATTTGTGTTTATAAAAGTTTTTTTTTTTTTTTATTTTACTAAGAAGAGCCATCCCATTAAGAAACACGGTTAAGGTTTAAAAGTAATTAATTTTACTACATTTCAGTATATAAGTAATAATAGTGTTCAATAATATTTCGCTATTCATCATAACACTGATCTTCTGATCTTCTCAGGCGTTATCCTGAATATATTTGGTTCTTGTTTTAAGGGGTAATAAATAAGATACAGAAGCAAATTATGTCCGATCCTTAATGTGATGTGTATTAGGTATTCATGATTCACCTGAATATATATATGATTGTAGAATGCATGATTCAGAATGATTTTGCCATTCCGTTCCTAACACCTCTGTGTTGGCTGGTGCTTCAGTCAGCTGTGTGGAAGGAGTGGACATTCGGACACTTCCGTCCAGAATACTCCTGGGAGGAACGGGAGATGCGGATGGCTGAGGGCAGATACGTCTTACCTGGTGAGAGTCACGAGGACATGTTCTTCCTGAAATCCATACCATTGCCTTCCAGCAGACGTCTAAAGGAATACGAGGCGGCGTCAGAATGCCACCAGACATTCCTCTATGTGTAAGGAGTGGACATTCGGACACTTCCGTCCAGAATACTCCTGGGAGGAACGGGAGATGCGGATGGCTGAGGGCAGATACGTCTTACCTGGTAAGAGTCACAAGGACATGTTCTTCCTGAAATCCATACCATTGCCTTCCAGCAGACGTCTAAAGGAATACGAGGCGGCGTCAGAATGCCACCAGACTTTCCTCTATGTGTAAGTAACAATCCAACACTACTCCCAAACTTTGCTCCAATGCTGTTTTATTTGTCTTAAATATGACCGAAGGGTAAAAGCCTAATCTACTAATATGATCAGAACGCTGTGGCTCCTTGTCAGGACTGAAATTGCTAAGTATGCTAAGTAACCAACCTAATGTTTCTCTGAGATTTCCACAATTAATCTACCATATATACATATATATATATATATAGTATACCTACTCGTGAGGGTGTTTATGTGTGCGTTT
>KZ807118.1:413855-438555 GCA_000696205.2 Oncopeltus fasciatus
TTATCCTATTTTTTTTTTTTTTTGTTTTATACATTTCTTAAAGAAATTTAGAATTGAGCTTATAAAAGCAAATATAAAATCTAGGTTTATTTTTGTGAGAAATTGGAACAACTGAATAGGAGATTACCTGAAATGTAAATTACAAATATAATTTTTTTTTGTTGCAGACGAAATATTTACTTTAGGGCAATGAAACTCAACATGGATTTGTTTTTTGAAAGAAATAAATACTTCAGGACTTATCCTCTAAAACTGAACAACTAGGAGTGGGGGCTTACCCCCATAAGAAGAGTGGGATAATCTGAAATATCAAAAACAAATAAACTCTTTTTTTGTTGTTGATACAGAAGGCACACTATTCAGAGCAATCAAACTGAAGACAGATTTGTTACTTCGTTTATTTTTTTAGTTTCGCGTTAAATACTAACGAATCTTAAGGAGCTTAATATATAGCTCTGTAAAACATAGTATACGCAAACTATATTTGCTACTTTGCGATCTCTGGGCTACACCTAAAGTTAACAGTCTAAAAGGAGTTTTTCCATGTAATCTACCTGATTATTAATTACCCATTAATCGAAATTGTCAGAGTACATATTAATTATTATTGTTTGCATTTATAGTTATACACAGTCCTGAGTAGATCTCTTTCCGGATAAGACCTATCTGTGATCAAAGTTATACTTCTGACACTGTTCGGGTTTACTTCTGTTTTTTCTTCTTTTTTTTCGTTCTATTTACGAATTTTTAATTGCTAAAAAGTTTTATTTTACGACCAGTCTGTTGCTAAGAGGTTATCACTCCTTGGATGAATTGTGCCCAAAGTGGAAGCCAGTTTTTAAAATTAACAAAAGGTATGAATAAATGAATCTAAAGTACCCTTAAAAAAAAATGAAATTTATTGTTTTTATTAATTAAGAGGGGCTTCAAAATGTATCACTTTGTGTTATAAATATAGTTATAACTGGTTTTGTCGGTAAAGTAGCTAATATTTAAAACTCAAGGATGGAAGTATATTTGTTGGGTGTAATAATGTATGGCTCCTAAGCCATTAAATTAGTTGACTTGAAGAGCTTTTATAAAAAATATGTTGGTAAATGTACAGCTTCAATAAAAAAATTAATCACGAGCAAGGGAATATTGAGATCTTTGGATCATATACACTCCGGTTGAGAATGTCATGGATTGTGTCTTTTACTGTAATGAGAAAAAATAGCTTGTTTGAAAATTGAAACGATCACCCACTTCAAAACTATTTTTTATTTATAAGGCAGCAAAAGCATGAGCGAGATACTTATATAAGATATCAAAAAAAGAAGTAAGAATTGGAATATGTTAATCCAATATCAGGCAAACGATATTTTCTTCAATAACCTTCATAAAAATAATAGGACTTTAGTGACTAATAAATTGCAAATATTTTCGGCAATCACAATCAAAATGTATCGACAATCTCTTGATTTTCACTCCTTCCAACAAATAGAAACAACTAAATAAAAAAAAAACAGAGCACTTTGAAATTCTAGAGTGTGCTGGCAGTACTCTTATCATCCCATTAACCTTTGACAAGTTTTCACATGTATTGAGTTGTACGAAAAATATTTCTCCGGAAATGGATGTGTATCAATGATAAAAAACACTTATCTATGCTAAATAAAATAATACTAATGAAGCTTTATAATAAAATATGTAAAACGAAATCTTCTCTAAAGAAGCACAAGTGCCCCTCCCAACTGTCTAGCTATCAAGGTTTCGTTAACCTCAACTTTCTGCCAATTAATAAATTAAAGTAATTGTGAACAGATTTCCTTGGTTCAGAGATAACGTAATTTCCTAAAGACAAACAAAAGTGGCTTTCTCAGAGGGCGCTGCACTGTGACTACTATAACAACTCAAGAGCAAATTCTTGAAGCCTTTGATGGGAAGGAGAGGGTACTGGCAGTCGATCTACTGCATGTCTTTTTTACTGTGTCAGGCGTAGAAATATATTAGTGTTTTAAAGAGAATAGGTTTCAATGTCAATATTCTTTGTTTCACCCAAAACTCGTAGAGCTGATCAGCTACCTGGAATCACATTGGATTCTACTTTATTTTGGTATCCCCTGATGAAACCTCTAAAAGCAAAATTTCTGAGTGAAGAGTTAAGATGGAACCCAAGGCAGTTAACAGAATGTAAGAGACCTAATTGGAACGCTATTGTAAGAAATTTTTTTTTTACTTCATGAGAAATTAATTTGCACGCATTTAGATTCATTAATTTTAATTATCCATTTCTCACACCACTACTTGAGTAGCGGAGGAAATCCTGTAGTGGAAACATCGGTGTGGTAACAGCTGTAATAATCAGGCAAGGTACTACGTCCCTAATGAGATAAGATGTACCTTAAAATTAAAGTTTTAGTTTAAAATTAATATTAAAATACTTATATTAAAAAAATTAGAAACCATCTGCTTAGAATTAACTATTTATATTTATTATAATTTTTATGCTATTTTAAATTTATTAAAGAGGCCGTGAGAGTAGTTAATTTAAATATCCATCACATATTATTTAGCAGCATTCTCCTTTCTCTTTTCTTATTCTTATTACAATATAATTAGCATTTCTATATTTTTATTTTATTTTCAACCTACTACCTTCTCTAGTATTAATATTTAAAAACATTTTTGAGTAAACCACTTGATAAACGCCCTAATGTTTTTTCCCCACAATGAAAAATAAAATAAAACAACGTAGAATAATGTTCCAGACGTTAATATAAATAATGAAATCACTCACAATAAAAATAAGTTTATAATTATTGAAAAATAAAAAAAAGGTGATTTATATGATATATTACCGTTACCAGTTACTAATTGCTAGTTATCAGGAATAAATAAAAAAAAAAGCTATAAAAAATACCTAGGTGGGGAAACCAACAAATGTTAGTAAAATTAAGAAATTTAATAACCATAAGAACTAGTAAATTTAAAGCGAAATTTCACCATAAAACTAAAATAAGCAAGGGAGTAAATTTTTGCTTGGATTTTGACGGGTTAGACGAAAAATTAATATTAGAATATTTGCAAATTTAAAATTTTAAGGAAGTAAAAAGGATTATTATAATAATTCAAATTTTATGTACTCAATTTTATGTATCAATATTTTCCCTCCCGTCTCTTCCTAAAGTAATTAATATTAAATTAAAAAAAAAAAATGGACATACCCATAATGTACAGACAATTTGACCACTTTTCCGACACTGACTTTCAAAAGAACCTGTCTGAGGATTTTGTGGCAAACCCAAACATGAGGGCGACCCTTAAGATAAAATTGTCCCTAATTACATTAATTGTGGTGTAAAACAATTAATTAAGTAATATAGAGAAAACAGTAGCCGAAGTGTATTCGGAAGTGTTAAGGAAATCTAGGTATAGATAGATAGATATAGGATGCCCGACAGATACATGTATTTCCTCGAGTGATAAGCCACAGAGATCTTTATCTACCAGTACTGACACAACAGCCACTGGATAAACTTACCTTCTGCCCATCCCTACCTCTAGCAACACTGAACAACAAAGTTTTTGTTTCGGGGTTGAAATTAGCTGATTTTAATGTATTTCCACGTGTTAAAACCGAAAATGACCATAAAAATTATATATTAGCTCTTGTTTTCAAGATATAGTATCATTCTAATATATATATATTGAGTTTTCAACAAATGAAATATTTCATCACCAACAGTTGGTACACATGTTTGTTTACATAACACCCCTCTCATCAGCTGTTCATAAGTAGTAAACATAACCTTTGCGAGTTTGTCAATTGTACGCACGTGGTTGCTATTGAAATTATCGTGTGAAGTTGATGTTAATGGTTTGATGGACTGCTTGAATTTGGGTCACACTCCATCTGAATGGAGACTGTTTATAGACTCTTCAAAACTAAGCTTAAAAGCTGTACTTCTGCATAATGAAAATCAGCTACCTTCTATTCCTATAGGTCATGCAGTTCACATGAAGGAAACGTATATAAATATGAAAACACTTCTCCAATCAATCAAATATGATCAACACAAGTGGCAAATCTGTGGTGATCTGAAAGTCATTGCTATACTCCTAGGAATGCAATTAGGTTTCACCAAGTACTGTTGTTTTTTGTGTCTGTGGGACAGTCGGGATAGAAAATCTCACTATAAAAAAGTGAACTGGCCTACACGAGACCTAAACGCTAATGAGAAAAATGTAGTTTACGAGCCTCTTGTAGATCCTAAGGATGTTCTCCTTCCCCCATTACACATTAAGTTGGGACTAATGAAAAACTTTGTGAAGGCGATGGACCAGGAAGGACAAGCTTTTAAGTACTTGAGAGCAAAGTTTCCCAGGTTGAGTGATGCTAAAGTCAAAGAAGGCATCTTTATTGGGCCTCAAATACGTGAAATCGTAAATGATCCTGCTTTTGACATGATTTTAACAGGAAATGAAAAAAGAGCCTGGGAAGCCTTTAAGGGAGTTGTACATGGGTTTTTAGGTAACAAAAGAGATGATAACTTCACAGCATTGGTTAAAGAGCTTCTTCAAGCTTACCACCAACTTGGATGCAACATGTCCTTAAAAATTCATTTTCTTCACTCTCATCTTAATTTCTTCCCACAAAACTATGGAGCTGTGAGTGACGAACATGGAGAAAGATTCCATCAAGACATTGCCTTAATAGAACAGAGATATCAGGGCCGTTGGAATGAAGCAATGCTTGCAGACTACTGCTGGTCTGTGTGTAGGGATTCTCCAGAAGTGTTTTATAAAAGACAAGCTAAACGACAGCGATCTTACAATACATCGGATTGACTTAATTGAAATTTGGTGGTCCAAACCTCTTTTAGTTGTCAAAACACTAAGAATAATGTTTTTTTTAAAATCAATTTTGTACTTAAAATATTCTAAAAGAAACATAACAATATTGTTTTTTGTACTTTCACTTTTCACGTATAGTATAACTACTCTTTAAGAATAAGTGCTGTATATCTCAATAACCAGAGCTAATAAAAATTTTTCAATTTTATTTTCGTTTTTATCATTGAACAATAATCAGATTTAGAAAATTAGAATATAAAATATTTTTTTGTTGTGCAGTGCAATAGGAGTCCCTCCCCTCTTCCCCTCCCCGAGTCATTCCTTCCACCCCTTCCTCCCGGTCCAAGTCCACTCCGATAGCGCCCTGTTTACAAGCAGAGCGTGTACGTCCCGGCGCTAATCCCGGAGGGGAGAACGAGGTTCTCAAACTTCGCCGAATTTCTTAGGCGAAATTCGGTGTCCAAAAACACAAAAACACACTAAAAAGAAAAGTGAAGCGAATAAAAGTGAGGATGTCATGGAAACAAAAATTGAACAATATTTTATTTTAAAAAAGTCAAAAATAAATATGATCGCCAAAAATTATCACCAGAAAACTCAAATATATGATTAGCATTTCAATGAAACATGCTATTATCTAAAAATAAATACATAAAGTTTCACATAGAAATAAAAACTCAAAAACGGAGTATTAACTATTTAGCCAAGTTTTTAACAGTTAATTTAAATCAAATTTCAAAAAATTTTACCTTAAGAGCACACATACTTGTAATTTGGTGTAGCACAAAATATCCAATATTTGTCACTCTTAGAACGCAAATATTATATATTCAAATCTATCCTTCCTATGATATTTATGCCTCCAGTATACAAAAAATATTTACTATAGAAAAATGTAAAATACTTATTTAATAATATTATGTAAACTCTAAAAATATATTTACAGATAGGGAACGAATACTCCAATTTTATAAAATTATGATAAGTTGCACTATAGTTTTGTAAATTTAAATTGATTTCTATGCCAATTATTATTTGGAATTGTAATAATATTAGAACACAATTCAAGAAAATGAAAATTATTATCAATGACTACCTAACACCTGTTATTTGTCTACAGGACACAAAACTTTCACCAAATCTTAAATGACAAATAAAAGATATATTCCAATATATATGGAAAGGAAAAAGAGTTATTCGAAGGAGAAAGGGTATATGGAGGTCTTTCCACAACCATTCAAATGCATTTACACTCTGGAATTGTTAACAAAGAAACATGGTTAATTGTAATACTAATTATTAAAGTGAAGCTAAATTTCACAATAACCATTTGCAACATATACTTACCTCCTAACGAGCCGACAAATGATGCTGCTGTCCTACAACTTATAAACGAACTCAAGAGGAAATATTATACAAGGAACAGTAAACACCACAGGCTCATTGCTATTGAATAAGGGCGAAATGACATATCTCTGCCCCAGAACTGGATCATCATCAGCTATTGGCTTAGCCTTTTCTTCTCCAATCTTAGAAAATCACTTCACTATGACTGTTTGTAACAACCAATATGGAAGGTATCATTTTCCAATTAAAATAGCTTTTACAAAAACCCTTAAAGTACAAAAACATTCCTGATGGATCACAGAAAAAGCAAATTGGGAAGAGTTTTTTAACTCTTTATTTTTTAATAACATCAATGCCTCTATCCAAGGCTTCCAAACAACATAGATAATTTTATAGAATACCTTAGCTTATCAATAATAGATTGTGCTAAAGATACCATTCCCATAACAACAGGATTCTCCTAACCAAATCACGCTCCTTGGTTTGACGACAATTGCCATGAAGCAGTAAAAACAAAAAATAAGTCACTAAAAATACTACAAAACAGCCCAACTACAGAAGTCCAATTAAATATAAAAAAAACAACAAAAAGCCGTTATCCGAAACCTAGTAAAATGGAAAAAAAAAGATTCATGACCACTTAAGTTGAATTAATTAATATGTACTGTCGTGATTGCTCATTGTTATTACTTAAAACTGGTATAGTGTCCATTGGAGAGTGGGGCCTCTTTTTCCCCAGAAACTGTTTTTGTGTCCCTTTGGAATGTAGGGTCCTTTCCTGTTTCCCATAGGGTCCTTCTTCCCAGAGACTGTTTTTGTGTCCTAGCTATCAGGAGGTCCACTAGGCATATGGAAGTGATAATTCATAGTGTCCCATCTATTAGGAGGTCCAGGACTTGAGTAGCTAACTCCCTTCCTAATTGGGACGGTTCCAAGCATAAATCGTCACCCTTTAGGGGACGGTCAACCCCTGACGTCACAGTTTTGTCTCATAAAAGAGCTGTTCGTGAGACCCCCAGGCAGTCTCTCCTCTTCTTCCATAGCTCAATCACGACAACCTAGCTAGCACTGAACACACCTATTGTATTTTAACTTGTTAAATTACACTTTAATTATAGAATAATAACCAAAACTAGAAGTCTTTTGACTTATTTTAAACCTTATTATCCTATAAAGAGGATTTGAAATAGGCCTTCTCCTATTTACCCTGGTGGCAGCGGACTCCAGTTTCCAGACTTTAACCTGTTATACAACAGACGTTAAAAATTTCTGGTGGCAGCGGTGGGATCTGTTTAGACTATTTAACAATAGTTGCGGTAACGCTTTACTAAACAAAGACCTTTTAGTGTTTAGAAAGTCGAAAGAAATTTTAAAACTAAACACAATTTTGAATAAGATATTGTTGAACTATAATCAGATTTAGAAAATTAGAATATTCCTTGCAATAGTCCAGACGACTCGATCATCGCCAGGCATATGGAAAATCAAGTAAGTCTTTATCTAGCATAAACTGTCTTAAACTAACCTTATATCAAGTCTACCTCCACTAACGTAACCTCTACCAAGGGAATTGAGACTTGTGATAGTGTCCCCTTAACTCTACTTTTTAAATTTATTAAACCATTTCACGGGGATAGAAAAGACCTTACCTCATTTATTCAAAATTGCAATTCAGCTTTTCAGTTAGCTTCGGATTCGCAAAAACAACAATTATTTTTATACACCGTATCTCAACTTTCGAGTTCGGTTATTAATGAATTAAACTTTAGTGAAATTTTAAAGTGGTCCGATTTAAAGGCGTCACTTAAGAGATATTACGGACAGTCTAAAGACTTAAGCCAAATTCATGAAGAACTGGAGGCAATTAGACAAGGATCTAACGAAACTATTACTGACTTTTTCAAAAGACTAGACAAATTAAAAACAAACTGCATATCCGCCGAAGTTAATAATTGTTCTGATGAATCAATGATCGGAGGTATCAAAGCCTCTATACAAAACACGGCGTTACGACGTTTTATATTACATTCTAAACCCGAAATATCTCAAATGCTAAGAGCAAGAGATATAAGTAATCTAAATGATGCATTTTCAATAGCCCTTCAGGAAGAAAAAGTATCAAGTTATATCAATAAGCCCTCAGGTCATTCAAGTAACCAGAAAATATTATTTTGTTCCATCTATAAAAGAGCTAATCATGTCGCAGCCAATTGCCGAAATAAAGGAAGTGGCCCGGATAGCAGGAGATCCAAGTTCGATTCCTGGCTGTGACAGATAGATTTTTTTAGTCCGTTCCCTCTCATTATTTGGAAACATTCATTCCTCATCCAAATCAATTAAAATTTCTTTTCTTTCCTTATTGCTGATTGAGCCTGATTTCGGAGCTTCTCGTATATTATATAAAGTCATCTAAGTGCCTCGTGCGTCCTGCACGCCTTCTTGGTCAAAATATACACGGGGGCCCTCATCATGAAAGATATTGTAGAAGAGCCTCAATTGGTTGGAAGGTAATCACCAGACACTGCCAGCGGTAGCATCACTTTATCGG
This sequence comes from Oncopeltus fasciatus, assembly GCA_000696205.2. Classification (NCBI taxonomy): domain Eukaryota; kingdom Metazoa; phylum Arthropoda; class Insecta; order Hemiptera; family Lygaeidae; genus Oncopeltus; species Oncopeltus fasciatus. The sequence continues at coordinate 422,587 of KZ807118.1, forward strand.
CCGTCATGATGACGATGTGCATGCTTTAGTAAGTTGGGAATGGACGACTTGGTTGAAAAATGCTGACTTACCTACTTCAAATATATCATACATATGTTACTTGTATAAATCAGTTACTTTGTCAAATTTATGATGATATTAAACATTGGTCTTTTAGTCTAATAAAATTGCGGGTAGGTTATCTGTAAAGGAAAGTGTATTTTTGTTCTTCGTACAGAATACATTCTGTTACTCGAACACCATATGAGTGTCACATATGAGGACTTTTATGCCATTAGTTGACCATGTATTACTTTGGTATGACCAAGGCAGAATTCTTTCACCTAATGCAACTTTTAGTCTTTTGTAACTTATTATCCTTCAGAGTGTACCATTCGTGGTCCTATTTTGCTGCTTTTATTGCTGATGAAAGCAATAACAGCAGCAATTGTTTGTTAGTCCTCAGTTTCTGTCAAGTTGCTGTCTTGTTTTCTCTCTCATTTCTATGAATACCAGAGTATTTCCAGATGCCGGAGATTCAGGGTTTCCAGTGAAGTTTGTTGTCAGTGTATTTTTATGTTAACAGCTACTAACTCAGCTGTATAAATAATGCAGCTGTACTTACACAGTAGCTTTACCGACTTCTCAATATATTTCTATGCCAACTCCAGCATACTTGTAGGCACATTATTGCATGCAAGCTCTGCAAGGAAAATTTCATTATTTTATACAAGAAATGCAAAGGGAGCCAGAAAAAAAAATCTTACTACCTCAGCCGGGAATCAAACCCGGGTCTCTACATTCCGGGTAGGTATGCCGACCTCTGCACCACCGAGGTAGCATCGATAATTTCTCCAACTCTCTGCACTTTACTCCGAGTCTAAACTCCCAAAAAAGACGGATATATCGTCTAATACTCGAAGGAGCTAACATTGTCGGCTATTTGTTAAACACTCGTTCCGATACGTCAGCATACCTACCCGGAAAGTAGGGGATCCGGGTTCGATTTCCCGGTTCAGGTAGTAAAATTTTTTTTCTGGCTCCCTTTACATTTCTTACAAACAATGAAAAGGGTTTAGCGGAGGGAGATATAGTGGTAAGGGGGGTGCCTAATTAAAGGGGCTTCTTTAACAGGGGGTTACAGAATACTTTTTTTTGTATTGTAAAGAATTCGATAGGGGACATGATCTATTGAAATATAAAATATATTACTAAATTCAGATAAAGATGAAGATTAAATTATTATTATTTGTGAATAAATCATTTACTCTCTTCTAAGCCTATCTTTAATTTTTTTAAATGAGGAAAACTCAGTCCGAGCAGGCTGATAAATATTAATTGTAGTATTTTTGTACTCGCCGATGACAATTTTGGTAAAACCCCACTTTTAATTGCTTTATTTCGTTGAGTACATTTTTTTTTATCAGTAAAAGGAAATCTGTTGACATTTATTACTGTTAACTAAATATTACTCCCATTACTCAGAAAATAGTTTTTTACTAATTCTTGAAATTTTATTTATTCCCCCATTCATATTGATCCGTACACAAAATTTTGTTCTATAACAAACTTAGCCTTTCTTTTTGGATTCTAATGCTACTAGCCGAATTTCATTTTGAGAAACTTTAAATTGTACGTCACTGACATATACATACCTCTTTTGAATGCGGTAAAATGAGAAATGCACTTAGTTCTGGCTGTATTGGGGGAGTCATTCTTTCTTTTGCATTTTGCAGGACACTGCTCCCCTACGGTTCCCCCTACAGAAGAGCTATCAACGAGGCGCTGTCTAGATTTCGGTCCGGCGGTATCATGACCTACCATCATCCTGCGACACGGTGATGTCTGACCACCTCCTCAGACAGCACGACGCATTCACCCCTACAAGGGTGCTGAGGTACAGGGTGGGAAAGCCCATCTCCCTCGCCTCCATGATCAGTGCCTTTTGCCTCTTGGCTGTCGGTCTTCTAGTCGCCACTGGAGTCTTCTCTGCTGAACTGCTGACTAAGAAGTGCCTGATGACTCCCAGTTAGTTCTTTTTTTTATGGCTTCTAGCTTGAATTAACAGTATACTTAAAAATTTGAGAAGTTAGTTATTATATTAGAGAAGTTACTTTTATTATGAAATATTTTATCGGCAATAAAAACAGATTGTTAATCCACGAATAAATTTTGAACAATTAATCAAACAGTTTTACTTTTCAAATAAATTGGCTTTTGTATAACATAAAAGTAATCAAATCTAGAAGATTAATTTTTTATTTTATTTATTCATTATTATTTAATTCCCCGAAATTTATCTCATAATAAACAAGGAATTTGTTTTTCATTAGTGTTGTTATTGAGTAGTCGACTTATTTCATTATTACAGCAATTTTTTAAGTTTTAGAATTTCCCATAGAGTTTATCTAGGACTATGTATTTTTCATAACAATTGTAATAAAGAGAATAATTTTCAAGAAAGGGGTTAAACTTGTTAAAATATAAAAGAGTTTTAAATATCTTTGCAGCTAATGAAGTAGTAATATTTTTAAGAATATTGTTTTAATACTCATCAAAAGATTCCTTAACAACAAAATATCAATAGTCTATAATTAATTTGAAAATACTAATTTATGTAATTGAAAAACTATATATCTCAAGTTCATAATGTATAATAAATTATTAGAAGGTAGTAAATCTAATATATTTCATTATATAATATATGATATTTATATATATTATTTTCTTGGAGTACAGTGAAGTAAGAATCACCTTAAGTCTTCGAATATGTAAAGACAAAATATATTAATAATCCATGGGTACGTATAGTTTTTATAAATATTTCTTTCGCAACTTTAAAAATACAAAATTAGTGTAGAATATTATTTGGACACTTCAGAGCTCTCTCTCTTTTTTTTTATGTTAGATTTAGAGTGTAAAATAAAAGTCTTGAAAGTTGAAATATCAATAGTTTTTACACCATATCAAGATTTTGAATTGTTTGTTATAGACATGATGGATTTCGAATCATAATAGTTTGAAGTAAAGCACCCAATTAATAAAATAAAATCCAGACATATAAGAGAATTAAGATGCTTTTAAAAAAGCGAAAAACAGTAATTTCAGGTATTACATAGACCATAGTCTCTTATTCTCTTCATTATCGACTAATATTCTCTCCCCTTGTAACCCCCAACCTACCCCAATTTCTAACTTTACATCCTGATCAATCATAACCCAGTAACTGCCTAATCCAGTTCACCGCATCAATTATTAATCTTTATAATTTATTAAATTCATAGTTTTTTTAACAACTTTTCTGCAAATTGAGTTCGCCTTGCCTAAATAATCAGGAATATAGGGTATAAAACTGCCTGAGGGCACTGTCAGAAGAAGATTGGGCAAAGTCAGCAGTCCAAAACCCATGCAGTAGCATACTTAATATTTGTTTTCTTCATGAGAGGTAAACTTCAACTCCTACAGCCAAAAGTTAATGTTTTTATAAACCACTTTATATTTACAATCCAGTTTTATTAAATACGTTCTGCACAACACTTGTTAAGTTAGTTCTATGGACAGAATCAGTGTTCTCTCCTCTTCTTTTTCTCAGACACAGCCTACAGATACAATGCATTATAAACGTCTATCTTAATCCAAATCATTCTTCATTCAGCCACATTTTCGAAGAAACCCCTGCTTCAAAGAATCCTCTAGTTCTGCGTTTCCCTCTTATAGTTTCTGAAATCAGGTTCTCTGAGAGACTTTTCGAGGATTGGTATACTCCTCCCAGGCTGTAAATTTGTGCCGATTGTGCCATTTCTGACGACTTTTTTTTTTTCCATTCAAAGGAGAATGATTCCAATTAAGGCTAGGTGGTCCCTAAGAGCCCACCAAGTACAAATTGAAGCAGAGAGAGAAAGAAACCAACTGTGCATTGTGGGAAATGACTCTGGGACCTTTGGCTCAAGAGTCCAATACCTTAACCACTAGTTCATCGTGCCCCTGCAATGTAATACAAAGAGTTATCGGAATAGAATTTTTATTCAAATAAAATCTATCAGCCTCGCTAGTCCAGTCACCTATAGTAGCAGACATTTCAGACAATATTGGATTTCAAATTGTCTTTGCCTCGCTCGCCATTCAAATTAGCTGTTGTAAAACCTCATTTTATCTAGAAACAGTCCATTCCCGACTCCCTATAAAACAGCTAAATTTCATTTTCTATTACAGATAATCTATCTATGAACTTCCCAATAAAAAAGTTATACTTTACTAAACAACCACAATACTACTGAATGTATAACTATTAATTTTTTAATCGAAAATGAACAAAAATTATACTAATTATTCAGATCAAATCTTCAACAAGTTAAAATAAAGTTTGTAAAATAAATTCTAGTCCTAGACTACAAATACTATATTTGTTATTATTTATTATGAACAAAAAAACTCACAGATTTAACCTTACCAACAGTATCAGTTGAGCCTTCAAAGGGACAAGATCTATCTCCTACAGGGATAAGCTACGTGCTTTCAACACTTGCCTGTTCATTCATGGAGTATCATATTCTTATTTTCTTTAATTTTCTTTTTTGTGAGTGAATTATTTTGTAATTCTCCTTATAATCTGTGTTTAGTATATTTAATCGTACTACACGGGGAAGTGGTATAAATTACTAATAATATAGAATCAAAACCCTCAGATATTCCTAGCTCTTTAATTACAACATTTAATATTGATATTCCCAAAAAAAAATGGGTCACAAAGTATATTGTTATTAATTTAAAATGTAACAATGAATGTAAATTTTCAGACTTTAGGCATAACTTTTAACTAGACGGGATACCTTTTAACGTAAACACCTCAAAAGATTATCTTAATCTCAAAAATATTAAACATTTTGAAAACTTTGATACTTAATTTTTATTTCATAGGTCTCTTGACTATTCTAGAGAAATAACAACTTACAATGAGTTTATTTCTTATTCAGAAGAAAAATTGCAACAGGAACTCTCAAATCAAAATGTTATAAATGTCAAAAAAATATAAAAAATGATCAATAATGAATTTTTCTAACTTTGATAGGATCTTACGAGGAAAATTGGTGTGACACGCCTTTTTGACTCAGGTGTTACGTCCAAAAGCAAAATTGTTTTCGAAATATGTGTTGCTGGTTTAGTGTTTTAGAAATATATTTTATAAAAAGAACCTTCATACAATAAATTTTGGTCCAAATGTGACTCAAGAGTCGAATAAATTGGTGACATTGATTATTTTATAACAGATTAGAACCAAATGCATTCTATTATATACTATAATATTCTTGTTTGGCGACAAATGGTGTTTTCGTTACGGTCCGTCGGCGTAAATATCAAAAAGTATGCTAAAAATAAATAAAAAATATATAATGGGGAATTTAAATAATTCATACGCCAGTAAAAACACCCCAGAGTATTGTAGTAATGCCGATGGTTTCTCAACCAAATCCATACTTATGGGATATTAAATGCACTGAAAAAATATTGATTTCCAAATTAGATATTCATTCTAAAAGAAATAACACTTCGTAAGAAGTAAATAATATCGATTATTATATATATTTCCAGTCAATGTGATAAAAATAAATAGGATATTAAATAAACATAAATGGAGAGTTCGGTCCGGTCTACGGTCTAGACAACACCTGTTGAGAACCACCTGCGCTGATCTAGCTGATAGACTATTATAGTTTTATTAACTTTTCTTACTCTCTTAGTTATAAGCTATTCAAAAATAGTAAATTGTGTAAATATTTCAACTAAGTAAACCACAGCTGGTTGTCGGTCTATTTCTAAGCTAAATTACGGTCTAAAACCCCTAACAAAAGGTTAGAATGAATAAACCTCCAGATAAAAATTCATCTGTTAACAAAAGAAAAAGGGTCCTTAAATTTTAACAATTATACCCAACTAGGAAGTGAAAATATAACCAAAGACAACAATAATAAATTTCTAATAATTAAAAGTACTGATAACACTGAACAACAAAGTTTTTGTTTCGGAGTTGAAATAAGCTGATTTTAATGTATTTCCACGTGTTAAAACCGAAAATGACCATACAAATTATATATTAGCTCTTGTTTTCAAGATATAGTATCATTCTATTATATATATATATTGAGTTTTCAACAAATGAAATATTTCATCACCAACAGTTGGTACACATGTTTGTTTACATAACACCCCTCTCATCAGCTGTTCATAAGTAGTAAACATAACCTTTGCGAGTTTGTCAATTGTACGCACGTGGTTGCTATTGAAATTATCGTGTGAAGTTGATTTTTAAATTAATTTAAGTGCTGATCTGAAATGCCTCGAAAGTGTGTGAATTCTGTCGATAGCTTTTGCTATATATGTGGTGAAATAACATTTAAGGCTCAGAAACGTAAAATGTCACCTATCATTAAGACTGCCTATGAACATTATTTTGGTGTAAAAGTTGGGGACCAAGATAAATCATGGGCTCCTCATATATGTTGTAATTCTTGTTCCGTCATATTGCGAGAGTGGCTGAAAAATAACAAGCGGGCAATGGCTTTTGCAGTACCTATGGTTTGGCGTGAGCCTACCAATCATACAGACGACTGTTATTTCTGCTTAACTCCTCCCATTAAGCAAGGTTTATCTATGAAGAAAAGAGGAACGGTGAAATACCCTAATCTCCCATCTGCTCTTCGGCCTGTACCACACTCAGACAATTTGCCAGTCCCTTCTCCACCCCAAAACTATGAAATTTTAGAGGAAAGTGATGAAGTCTGTTTACAAGAAGCAACCCATCCTTCTACATCCTATGACCCTGATTTTGATGTAAGCGATAGGTCTAGTGATCCGCACAGAATTAGTCAAGCAGAGTTGAGTGACCTTATAAGAGATCTTGGCTTGTCTAAGGAAAAGGCTGAGCTGTTAGGGTCAAGACTACAACAGTGGAATCTTCTAAAACATGATGTGAAAATATCTCAGTACAGACAGCTCAGTACAGGATGCTCCAGAAGTGTTTTATAAAAGACAAGCTAAACGACAGCGATCTTACAATACATCGGATTGACTTAATTGAAATTTGGTGGTACAAACCTCTTTTATTTGTCAAAACACTAAGAATAATGTTTTTTTTTATCAATTTTGTACTTAAAATATTCTAAAAGAAACATAACAATATTGTTTTTTGTACTTTCACTTTTCACGTATAGTATAACTACTCTTTAAGATTAAGTGCTGTATATCTCAAAAACCAGAGCTAATAAAAATTTTTCAATGTTATTTTCGTTTTTATCACCCCAAAATTAGTAGAAATAGACTAATTTAGTGTAGGAAACATTCAAAAAATATTTTTTTGTTGTGCAGTGTAATGGGTCATTAAATAAAGTTTCTCCGTTTTTAATATATAAAATAATAAAATCGTCAGCAGGAGAACCAAAAATGTTAATAAATTAAGAGGTGGGACTATCTTAATAGAAAAAAACACTAAAATCCAATCTGAAAAATTGGTGAGTTTGAAAAATATAGGTAACGAAATCCTAGTTGTTGTAACCCCCTACGATAAACTTAATGAATCTAAAGGAATTATTAACTGCCCAGATTTAGACGAATTAAATGAGGAGTCAATATTAGAGGAGTTAAAAGACCAACATGTGAAAATGGTTAAACAATTAATTACAAAAAAATATGGTGGGGAGAAAAAAACTCACATGTACATACTGTCATTTGGCTTGCCTAATTTACCTGAAATAGTAACAGTAGGATTTTATAAACTAAAAACTCGCCTGTACGTACCTAACCCACTGAGATGCATAACCTGTCTTAAATTTGGACACTTAGCTGAAAAATGTAACAAAAATCCAATATGTTCTCAATGTTCAGAAGACCGACACACCGGTACTGCTTGCCAATTAATATCTCCTAAATGTGTGAATTGTTCAGGTCAACATAATAGCTTTGACACTACATGCCCCCGATTTTTGGAAGAGAAGGGAATTAAAACTCTCCAGTATAAAAATAAACTTCCTTACAATGTTGCTAGACGTCAGTATTTTGAACAGAATCCCTCTTTATTAAATAGATCATATGCTGAAACACTTAAAAGGAAAAAAGAATATAAAGATGCAGGATGTCAAACAGAAACCACATTTATTAAAGACACTTTTACTAGCATAAACACTGTTAACCTGGGTAGCCTAAATGAAACCTGTAGAACTCAGGCCTCACAAGCCTGCGCGGGCCCTTATCAACAGCAGTCCGCCCTCCCTCACTCCCAACTCCTTCCCTCACCTACTCCAGCAGTCCTCTCCTCCAAATCCTCCACAATCTCCCTGCCTCCTTATCTCCCTAGCTTGCCTCTCGCTCCAACCCCAACTAAACGTGATACGTCTGTACCACGTAAACCTCCACTCTCAACTCCCACAGACTCACCAAAATCTCAAAGACCAGACGATAGAACTATAAAAAAGAGAAGGAGTAGAAAAAACAGAAATCAGGAGGATATAGACATGGACTCCTGCTAATTTTCTAATATGAAACATAAAAAAATAGTTATCCATTCTTTTAAAAATATTGGTATCCTAAGCTCTACAATAATTCCAGACCCCCTAGAGTTGTCAAAAAGTTCATTATTATCTAATAATATGTACAGCTTTATCTTCACCTACATATATGGCCTTATTTATTACATATGTTTTAAACATATTTACAATAGGCTTTCTACACAAATATATTATCATATATGTTCATTATGTATTATTTATTTAAGTATTTATGTATATTTATATCTACATCTCTCCGTTAACAACTATTATTATTGTTGCTGGTACTCCACTCTCAATCAAACATATTATAAATCTTACACATACTTCATATGTAATTTCACAATTTATAAATATCATTCAAATACAATGTAGCTGGAAAACAAAATCTAAGCAACCATGGCGATCATTTTTTGGAACTGTAATGGTGTTAAGACTCAGTTTGAGGAACTGAAAATCTTATTAAACGATGTAAATCCAATAGTCATATGCATCCAGGAAACGCACTTGAAACCCTTTAAAAACTTCTCCCTCAAAGATTTCAATATTCACAGAAAAGACAAATTCACTAACAACAGAGCCTACGGGGGTGTTCTCACCGCAGTTTTAAATTATTATCACTCCGAGTTCATTAAGAAAAAAGTGTGTAAATAAATTTTACTCATCAATCATTTTCATAAATTTTTCAGCATCTGTAACTGAAGTACACGGTTTCACTGATACAAATAATAACTTTATTTCAAAAGAGCTCGCTGTTCTACACATTTTGACATTATCTTCACAGCACTGGATTTTCAAACCGCCAGAAAAAAGTATTCAAAATAATAAAAGTATTCGTGCTAACGAATGGTTGACGCGAAATGTACATAAGTTAAGGTGGACGAACGGGGATGAAGATTACAACGAAATACCAAACATAATAATTATTAAATAACTTGTGGTTTATTATCCCACGTAAATTTCAAAGAATTAGTGAGAGGGAATAGAATAAAAATATCTATCTATCCCAGCCAGGACTCGAACCTGGATCTCCTGCTTGCCGGGCCGGTATGTTTCCATTACACCACCGGGACGAGCAAGATAACTTATTAAATTCCCAACACACTAGCAAGAGCCTAACCCACGAGAAATTCTTTTTTATATTTTATATATTAATGNTGGGATAATAAACAACAACTAAATCAATATTTATAAATAAAAATTAAAAAAAGTAAATAACGAGAGTCGATAAATAGCTAGACAATGTCAGCTCCTTCGAGCATAAGACTATGTATTCTTCTTTCTCGTGGGTTAGGCTCTCGCTAGTGTGTTGGGAATTTAACAAGTTATCGAGCTAGTCTCAGTGGTGTAATGGAAACATACCGGTACGACAGGCAGGAGATCCAGATTCGCGTCCTGGCTGGGACAGATAGATTTTTTTATTATATTCCCTCACATTAATTGTTTAAAATTATAAAGTAATTTAGGAAAATATTTCATACACTTTATGTAAAAGGGCCGCAAAAAATTATATTTTGACGCAAATATCTACAATCAGACTGATACCCTAGACTTCTTCATTTGAAAAAACCTTACTCCTCTTCATCATTCCGCTTCTAACTTAAACGAACTCTCTTCTGACCACAGCCCAGTTCTCCTAACGTTATCTCTGATTCCTATTCCAAAACAGTTACCTCCCTCCCTCATTAATTGCCCAGTCTACTGGGCCTTGTTTAGAACTCTCATAGAAGAGTCACTTGACCTCGGAATTTCTCTGAGAACCTCAGATGATCTAGATGACGCTGTACATTCCTTTACCACAAACGTACAGCAATGCATGTATATGGCTAATCTCAAACCATAATTTACCAAATACTCTTCTGAGTCCCAAAAACCACACCCAAATTCGCTTAAAAAGATCATCATAGCAAAACGCCGCTCAAGAGCATTGTACCAAAAATACAGACACCCTCAGCCTGCAAAGAATTTAATAACACTGCACAACAAAAAAAAATTTTTTGAATGTTTCCTACACTAAATTAGTCTATTTCTACTAATTTTGGGGTGATAAAAACGAAAATAACATTGAAAAATTTTTATTAGCTCTGGTTTTTGAGATATACAGCACTTAATCTTAAAGAGTAGTTATACTATACGTGAAAAGTGAAAGTACAAAAAACAATATTGTTATGTTTCTTTTAGAATATTTTAAGTACAAAATTGATTAAAAAAAACATTATTCTTAGTGTTTTGACAAATAAAAGAGGTTTGTACCACCAAATTTCAATTAAGTCAATCCGATGTATTGTAAGATCGCTGTCGTTTAGCTTGTCTTTTATAAAACACTTCTGGAGCATCCCTACACACAGACCAGCAGTAGTCTGCAAGCATTGCTTCATTCCAACGGCCCTGATATCTCTGTTCTATTAAGGCAATGTCTTGATGGAATCTTTCTCCATGTTCGTCACTCACAGCTCCACAGTTTTGTGGGAAGAAATTAAGATGAGAGTGAAGAAAATGAATTTTTAAGGACATGTTGCATCCAAGTTGGTGGTAAGCTTGAAGAAGCTCTTTAACCAATGCTGTGAAGTTATCATCTCTTTTGTTACCTAAAAACCCATGTACAACTCCCTTAAAGGCTTCCCAGGCTCTTTTTTCATTTCCTGTTAAAATCATGTCAAAAGCAGGATCATTTACGATTTCACGTATTTGAGGCCCAATAAAGATGCCTTCCTTGACTTTAGCATCACTCAACCTGGGAAACTTTGCTCTCAAGTACTTAAAAGCTTGTCCTTCCTGGTCCATCGCCTTCACAAAGTTTTTCATTAGTCCCAACTTAATATGTAATGGGGGAAGGAGAACATCCTTAGGATCTACAAGAGGCTCGTAAACTACATTTTTCTCATTAGCGTTTAGGTCTCGTGTAGGCCAGTTCACTTTTTTATAGTGAGATTTTCTATCCCGACTGTCCCACAGACACAAAAAACAACAGTACTTGGTGAACCCTAATTGCATTCCTAGGAGTATAGCAATGACTTTCAGATCACCACAGATTTGCCACTTGTGTTGTTCATATTTGATTGATTGGAGAAGTGTTTTCATATTTATATACGTTTCCTTCATGTGAACTGCATGACCTATAGGAATAGAAGGTAGCTGATTTCCATTATGCAGAAGTACAGCTTTTAAGCTTAGTTTTGAAGAGTCTATAAACAGTCTCCATTCAGATGGAGTGTGACCCAAATTCAAGCAGTCCATCAAACCATTAACATCAGAACAAACTACGAGGTTTTCTTTTTTCTCAAAAAAAGGAAGCAAATCTTTTTGACGCTGTCTGTACTGAGATATTTTCACATCATGTTTTAGAAGATTCCACTGTTGTAGTCTTGACCCTAACAGCTCAGCCTTTTCCTTAGACAAGCCAAGATCTCTTATAAGGTCACTCAACTCTGCTTGACTAATTCTGTGCGGATCACTAGACCTATCGCTTACATCAAAATCAGGGTCATAGGATGTAGAAGGATGGGTTGCTTCTTGTAAACAGACTTCATCACTTTCCTCTAAAATTTCATATTTTTGGGGTGGAGAAGGGACTGGCAAATTGTCTGAGTGTGGTACAGGCCGAAGAGCAGATGGGAGAAACAAGAGCTAATATATAATTTTTAGTTCAAAATGAGATTTTGTTGGCAGATAATCCTTCATTAAAAAAATACATTTTTTTAATTTGTGTTTTTTTGGATCTACCTCGACCGAACCCCAACTAAAATCATCTTAGTATAATTTTTAGGATCATTTTCGGTTTTAACACGTGGAAATACATTAAAATCAGCTAATTTCAACCCCGAAACAAAAACTTTGTTGTTCAGTGTAATCTTTCCATGCTCGTAAAACAATAATTTGTTGCATTACAAAATGAGTTCTTTAATGCCTATCTGTCTACCCTCTCAGCAAGAGACAAATTCCTTTGGATTGCTAACTGCAGAATCCTTGAGAGCCATGAAGCTTCCACTCCCTTGCGCCGAGGAGATGGTTCCTGGGCCTCTTCTGACAAAGAAAAGGCCGAAATGTTTGCCCAGCACCTCAAGCAAACATTTACTCCTCATTTAGACCCCTTAGACCTGTCCAATGCTGCGAAGACTGAGTTCCTGGACATGTCATTACCTATGTCCTTGCCACTCAAAGCATAACACCTTCCGAGGTCAAGTACATAATCTCTCATCTGCCTATCAAATCACCCGGATATGATTTAATCACTGACCAAATTCTCTGAAATCTTCCCTACATTTATAATTCTTGACCTACATTTATAATTGCATATTCAGAACTACCCACTTCCCCCTCCTCAGGAAATATTCTTATATAATACTATTTCCCAAACCTGGAAAATCACCACATAGCCCCTCATACTATCGTCCTATTAGTATCCTTCCTACACTTTCAAAGGTTTAAAAAAAAACTGCTAAAACGAATGATGCCTTCCATTGAACCCTTCAATATCCTCCCAAATCATCAGTTCGGTTTCAGAAGTAAGCATTCTACTGTCCAGTAAGTGTTTCGCGTCGTAGACTACGTTTCCTCTTCTCTTGAGCGCAAAGAGTACTGCTCAGGGGCTTTTTTTTATGTTTCCCAAGCATTTGGTAGAGTATGGCACAGTGGTCTACTGTTTAAACGGAAATCCACTTCCTAGTAACACTTACCTTATCCTTAAGTCTTACTTATCCAACCGTTTCTTTAGGGTCCGGAAAGAATTAGAATATTCCGATTTCTACCAAGTGGAAGCGGGAGTTCCTCAAAGTAGTGTGCTTAGACCTATTCTATTTATCCTGTAAACTGCTGACATCCTTACCCATCCAAGTGCACTCTTAGCACTATTTTCGGACGACAAAGCTATCCTATCCTCCCATCCCGATTCCTAAAACTGCTTCTAAAAGCCTTCAAGATCACCTCGACAAAATCAAACAATGGTGTGGCAAATGGAGAATAAAAATCAATGAAGAAAAATGCGTTCAAGTTAATTTCAAACTACGGAAAAAAGACTTCCCTGAAATTGTGAAATTTAACAATATTCCTTTACCACATTCAATTTTTGTTCGTTACCTTGGGTTCCATCATAACTCACGATAGAAAAGAAACTGACGCTCTACAATTTACATTACGACCAATCTGGACTATGGAGTAGAAAAATAGGGTGCCGCCAAGCCTTCCAACATCCAAAGAATACAGTTCTTTCAGTCCAAAACCCTGAGAATAATTGCAAATGCTCCCTATTACGTATCCAATTCATCCCTTCACCAATATGTTAATATCCCTTTTGTTCAAGACCTCATTTCTTCCCGCTTCACCCTATTCCACAGTTAACTGCCATACCATCCTAATCCACTTCTTATACAAGTCTTCCAACTCGAACCCCTAATACCCTCCCCATCGACTCAAACGAAGATGGCCCCATGACCTCCTTGGTACATAGTCTGTAAATAATTTGAGAATGGTGTCATTGGTTACCTTCTCTCCTCATGTGATTGACATTGAATATCATTTTTACTTCATAGTGATCAAAGTAAAAAATGTTTTTATTTAACAGAATGTAATAAATAAATAAAGGTTTAAAAAAAAAAATATATTGGCTTCATAAAACTATAAGATCGATCATAGGTATAACGTGTAATGTACTAATATATGTGTTCTATATTCATATTTAATGAACTATGTGTAATAAGAAAGATACTTAATAGTTAGTAGAGAATTTTTGCTGGAGTTCAGTCAAGGTTGACTCAAAAATACAATTAAAAAAACATGTGTATTTTTTATTATCTACATTACATTGTAAGCCATACTGAGGGCTATCATGAAGGCTGCTCATGAAGGCAGTTGGGGTTCGTTTAAGGTAGAGCCATCTTCAGGGCTATCATGAAGTCTAGCCTTCACAATAGCCCTGAAGATAACCTACAATGTAAGCCGAAACGACGGCAGATAATNTTATTGATTATATGTGATATTCATTTGCTTTCTGCAAAAAGTAGGTTTACATAGCATTTTAAGTATTACGAAGTCAATGGATATTTGTGTTGACATTAATTAACATTAATCTATTATCTGTATAATATTGATACAGTTGCAAATTGGCATCAAAATAGGAACCATATTGGGCTGTGCCCATCATGTTCTTAATCTTAAAGATAGTTCAATAAAGGATTTTGTTATCAATATATATCCTGTGTACTGCACTATGAAAGAAGGGATTAAGAACGCAAATCTCTAATTTTCTCTCTTATAGTTGCAGTCATACATCCCTCAATATATATATATTATTAGTACACATACACTTTTATATGAGTTTAAAAGCTACTATTGTATTTTTTTCTTCCCCCATTAAATATTTACAGAAAGAAGAAGAGCTGACTACCATGGACCTTTCCATGCCAGATGCGATTCGAATTTCAATAAGATGTATTGTGGACACAGGTCAGGTAGGTGTCTCTTTACAGCTTCTGTAGGTGCAGAAATTAAATTAATTAATTTATATTTCTGTCTAATTTAAGCCCGAAGAAAATATTTTAGTGTTCTTTGAGTCTAGTATTTGCTTATACAACATAGTCTTGTATATATATATTAAATCAAAAATTTGGACAGTTATAATCTAGATACAGAAAGATTAAACTTAATAAGTTTTGAATTAACTCTTTCAACTTGATTTTGTTAATGGAAACACTAGTAACAACTTATTTAATAATTTATTTTCAAGAGTCTTATGTCATAATTTGCGATAAACTCTTTTTATGCTATAAATGACCCTAAAAAATGTTCTTTTTTTCTGAATATAGAAAATAAAATGAAATAAATCGAAAAAGAACATTTGATTCACATCATTATTTTTTTTTTTTAAATAGTTCATGGGGAAAAAAGAAGAATAACATCAACAAGAATAAGTTCATAATACATTTAATTCACGGAATATATTCACTTATATTTTAGATAACTACTACATATAGATTTATAACAATAAAGAACACATATTTTGAAACATTCATATTTAAAAAGGTAATTTTTAGACATTATTGGACTTTGTTTTTTCAAAAATGTTGAACAAGTACTTGAAATATTATAGTTTTATAAAAGTTTTTTTGACAAACATGCTTTAAAGATCTAAATTAAATCTTATTTCCTATACATTAACATCTTTTAATAGAGTCGTAATTAACACTTAGTAACTACATAGTATTGGTTAATTTCCATCATTTTACGTATTTATTAAAATCTTCAGCAATTTAAGTCCATTTTCAGTAAGATTTAGCAGTATTTTGACTTCATTAGTCTCTATAAAAATTTTGACTATAATAAAAATAATATTAACTATGAAAGTACTACTATACATTTGAATAAATTCTAGAATAGAAACTGTTTTTTCTTCATACTAAAGGACTAATTATGTGTTGTATTATTCAAATAATAATAGTAATATAACTTTATCTTAATA
>KZ807118.1:442149-457242 GCA_000696205.2 Oncopeltus fasciatus
ATGTGATTTTTTTTTTTTTTTGTCCGGGAGTGTATATACATATAAAAAATAATTTATATTGAATTTATTGACTATGTTTATCTTCTAAAAGCGGCTGGCGGAAAGTTCATACTTGAGAACTTTCGACTCATTCTCTCTTTAATCGAAAGTTCTAAAGAATGAAGAAAAATGGTAAAATAAAGATGTAGGTGAGAGAGTCTAAAGTTACTGGGAAGTGAATATCAACCGCCATTCCGACATGAATGAGTCCCTCTCCAAGTCTGGGAAGCAAAGGCACCCAGATGATTTTGTAGTGGTTCAGTCTTAGACAAATGCTGCTTATTGCTTGAAAGGGGTACTTACTCATTAGAAGAAGCATTCATAGCTTGAGTGAGTCCCTCTCCCAGTCTGGGAAGCAAAGGCACCGAGATGATTTTGTAGTAGTGAAGTCTTAGACAAATGCAGCTTATTGCTTACAAGGGGTATTACTCGTTAGAAGAAGCCTGCATAGTTTGAATGAGTCCCTCTCCAAGTCTGGGAAGCAAAGGCACCGAGATGATTTTGTAGTAGTGAAGTCTTAGACAAATGCTGTTTATTGCTTAAAAGTGGTACTTACTCGTTAGAAGAAGCATGCATAGTTTGAATGAGTCCCTCTCCAAGTCTCAGAAGCAAAGGAACCCAGATGATTTTGTAGTGGTTCAGTCTTAGACAAATGCTGTTTATTGCTTGAAAGGGGTACTTACTCATTAGAAGAAGCATTCAAAGCTTCAATGAGTCCCTTTTCAAGTCTGGGAAGGAAAGGCACCGAGATGATTTTCTAGTAGTGAAGTCTTAGACAAATGCTGTTTATTTCTTGAAAGTGGTACTTACTCGTTAGAAGAAGCATGCATAGTTTGAATGAGTCCCTCTCCAAGTCTGGGAAGCAAAGGAACCCAGATGATTTTGTAGTGGTTCAGTCTTAGACAAATGCTGTTTATTGCTTGAAAGGGGTACTTACTCATTAGAAGAAGCATTCATAGCTTCAATGAGTCCCTTTTCAAGTCTGGGAAGGAAAGGCACCGAGATGATTTTCTAGTAGTGAAGTCTTAGACAAATGCTGTTTATTTCTTGAAAGTGGTACTTACTCGTTAGAAGAAGCATGCATAGTTTGAATGAGTCCCTCTCCAAGTCTGGGAAGCAAAGGAACCCAGATGATTTTGTAGTGGTTCAGTCTTAGACAAATGCTGTTTATTGCTTGAAAGGGGTACTTACTCATTAGAAGAAGCATTCATAGCTTCAATGAGTCTCTCTCCAAGTCTGGAAAGCATAGGCGCTCAGATGATTTTGTAGTGGTTCAGTCTTAGACAAATGCTGCTTATTGCTTGAAAGGGGTACTTACTCATTAGAAGAAGCATTCATAGCTTCAATGAGTCTCTCTCCAAGTCTGGAAAGCATAGGCGCTCAGATGATTTTGTAGTGGTTCAGTCTTAGACAAATGCTGCTTATTGCTTGAAAGGGGTACTTACTCATTAGAAGAAGCATTCATAGCTTGAGTGAGTCCCTCTCCCAGTCTGGGAAGCAAAGGCACCGAGATGATTTTGTAGTAGTGAAGTCTTAGACAAATGCAGCTTATTGCTTACAAGGGGTATTACTCGTTAGAAGAAGCCTGCATAGTTTGAATGAGTCCCTCTCCAAGTCTGGGAAGCAAAGGCACCGAGATGATTTTGTAGTAGTGAAGTCTTAGACAAATGCTGCTTATTGCTTAAAAGGGGTATTACTCGTTAGAAGAAGCATGCACATTTTGAATGAGTCCCTCTCCTAGTCTGGGAAGCAATAGCACCGAGATGGTTTTGTAGTAGTGAAGTCTTAGACAAATGCTGTTTTTTGCTTGAAAGGGGTACTTACTCGTTAGAAGAAGCATTCATAGCTTCAATGAGTCCCTCTCCAAGCCTAGGAAGCAAAGGAACCCAGATGATTTTGTAGTGGTTATGTCTTAGGCAAATGCTGCTTATTGTTTGAAAGGGGTACTTACTCATTAGAAGAAGCATTCATAGCTTCAATGAGTCTCTCTCCAAGTCTGGGAAGCATAGGCGCCCAGATGATTTTGTAGTGGTTCAGTCTTAGACAAATGCTGCTTATTGCTTGAAAGGGGTACTTACTCATTAGAAGAAGCATTCATAGCTTGAGTGAGTCCCTCTCCCAGTCTGGGAAGCAAAGGCACCGAGATGATTTTGTAGTAGTGAAGTCTTAGACAAATGCAGCTTATTGCTTACAAGGGGTATTACTCGTTAGAAGAAGCCTGCATAGTTTGAATGAGTCCCTCTCCAAGTCTGGGAAGCAAAGGCACCGAGATGATTTTGTAGTAGTGAAGTCTTAGACAAATGCTGTTTATTGCTTAAAAGTGGTACTTACTCGTTAGAAGAAGCATGCATAGTTTGAATGAGTCCCTCTCCAAGTCTCAGAAGCAAAGGAACCCAGATGATTTTGTAGTGGTTCAGTCTTAGACAAATGCTGTTTATTGCTTGAAAGGGGTACTTACTCATTAGAAGAAGCATTCATAGCTTCAATGAGTCCCTCTCCAAGTCTGGAAAGCATAGGCGCTCAGATGATTTTGTAGTGGTTCAGTCTTAGACAAATGCTGTTTATTGCTTGAAAGGGGTACTTACTCATTAGAAGAAGCATTCATAGCTTCAATGAGTCTCTCTCCAAGTCTGGAAAGCATAGGCGCTCAGATGATTTTGTAGTGGTTCAGTCTTAGACAAATGCTGCTTATTGCTTGAAAGGGGTACTTACTCATTAGAAGAAGCATTCATAGCTTGAGTGAGTCCCTCTCCCAGTCTGGGAAGCAAAGGCACCGAGATGATTTTGTAGTAGTGAAGTCTTAGACAAATGCAGCTTATTGCTTACAAGGGGTATTACTCGTTAGAAGAAGCCTGCATAGTTTGAATGAGTCCCTCTCCAAGTCTGGGAAGCAAAGGCACCGAGATGATTTTGTAGTAGTGAAGTCTTAGACAAATGCTGCTTATTGCTTAAAAGGGGTATTACTCGTTAGAAGAAGCATGCACATTTTGAATGAGTCCCTCTCCTAGTCTGGGAAGCAATAGCACCGAGATGGTTTTGTAGTAGTGAAGTCTTAGACAAATGCTGTTTTTTGCTTGAAAGGGGTACTTACTCGTTAGAAGAAGCATTCATAGCTTCAATGAGTCCCTCTCCAAGCCTAGGAAGCAAAGGAACCCAGATGATTTTGTAGTGGTTATGTCTTAGGCAAATGCTGCTTATTGTTTGAAAGGGGTACTTACTCATTAGAAGAAGCATTCATAGCTTCAATGAGTCTCTCTCCAAGTCTGGGAAGCATAGGCGCCCAGATGATTTTGTAGTGGTTCAGTCTTAGACAAATGCTGCTTATTGCTTGAAAGGGGTACTTACTCATTAGAAGAAGCATTCATAGCTTGAGTGAGTCCCTCTCCCAGTCTGGGAAGCAAAGGCACCGAGATGATTTTGTAGTAGTGAAGTCTTAGACAAATGCAGCTTATTGCTTACAAGGGGTATTACTCGTTAGAAGAAGCCTGCATAGTTTGAATGAGTCCCTCTCCAAGTCTGGGAAGCAAAGGCACCGAGATGATTTTGTAGTAGTGAAGTCTTAGACAAATGCTGTTTATTGCTTGAAAGGGGTACTTACTCGTTGGAAGAAGCATTCATAGATTCAATGAGTCCCTCTCCAAGTCTGGGAAGCAAAGGAACCCAGATGATTTTGTAGTGGTTATGTCTTAGGCAAATGCTGCTTATTGCTTGAAAGGGGTACTTACTCATTAGAAGAAGCATTCATAGCTTGAATGAGTTCCTGCTTCTGGGCGTTCTCTTTGCTTTCCATTTCTCTTCTCTTTAGCTCCTTTTCCCGGTTATATGGCACGAAGTCAAATTGCAGATTATTTATTCCACTTTCCTGAAACAAGAGATGATATTCTATTGCGTTTATTGTTTGTTTGTTTGTTTTTCAGCAGATTTCTTTAAGGGAAATACTGATATTAATGTTGGTACCCTGACACGTTTAGTGATAGATTGTTCTAATTATTAATTGAATGATTGTACTTTATAGACATTCAGAGTATTTCCTAAAACCAAATGAAATGCAGAGGAGGACTACACTAAAAAATCTTAATCTTTTTAAACACTTATGCTGAATTTTTTTTTTTTTTTTTACTGGAAACATCTATAAAAAAGACATTTTAGAATGTAACAAGGGAGAATGAATGATTCCTTTTCTTTCACATTTGTTATTTCGGATATTGTGATCGAATTAGTCATTTGATACTTTTAGAGACCCAAAATTGAAATTCATTCCATACTTGATGAAGTCAACATTCGTGGGAACTGTAAATCGCCGTTAGATTTACCTGATCACTAAATGTAAATGCCTAATTTGCTCATCCTCATCCTCTTATTATAAGTTAAGAATTATCTTTAACCCTAGAATATTTTATTTACATTAAATATTTTAACCCCACCCTCCTCTATTAATATGTGATTCTGGCTACTATCAACCCTAGATTATTGGCTGGGCATATTGTAGAATTTAACTTTGGGTGTGCGTCAATGGGCAAACTTCGTAAGAAATATAGTGCGGGTTTAATATTTTCATTTTGTACTTTATTTTATTTTAAAAAACTGATCTTTTAAGACGCAAGGTTGCGATAAGGAGAAATTTCCTTAAATTGTGAACTTAGTACTTTTTTTTTATGTATTTACATTAAGTTTTAATCTTTGACCTTTGATCCCTAGGCTGAACATGTAAAATGAATTTTGATAGGTGTGTATATTAGAAAATTTCGTTTAAAATGATTATCTTATGACCGTCAGATGCAAGGGGTGCGTCAAATGGCGAATTTAAAAAAAAATGTTTTGCAGGTTCAGTATTTTGGAAAATTTTATTGTATCAAAGCGTATGCTTTTGAGGATACGTAAATGAGCGGATTTCTCCAAAGTATACTTTGAGGGTTTCGTATTTTAATATTTTTCTTAGTCTTATAGGTCCTTTGTGGGATTTGTGGAACACACCTTTATGGCGCAAGGGGGTGCGTCAACGAGCGAAATTCTAGGATATATGTGTTGAGTGTTTAGTATTTTTAGTAAATTTTATTGTTCTATAGGTTCTTTATGTAATTTTGTACATCATCGACATTTGAAGAATGGGGCATGCTATTAAACGAAATTCTTAGAAATATTTTTTTGCGGGTTTAGAATTTTGGTATTTCACTTAATTTTATAGGGTCTTATGTTGGTTTTGGTGGATTTTACCAATATTACTCAGGCGGGTTTAGTATTTTAGAAAATTTGATTGAAATATAGATTTATGTAATTTTGTAAATGACTGACGTTTGAAGTACAGAGTACATTAAGTGAATTTCTTTGAAATATGTATTGCGGGCTTGGTATTTAGATTTTTTTTAGTATTATCTTTTAACTCAGGTGTTACATCCAAAAGTGAACTTCTTTTATATGTCTGTTGGGGGTTTAGTACATAGAATAATTTTACTGTTTATAGGGTCTTTATGTACTATTACACTTGAACGACGTTTGACGTACAGGTTACGTAAATAAGCTAATATTCTGAAAATACACGTTGGGGGATAAGTATTTCGGTATTTTTCTTAGTCTAAAAAAATTTCGTAGATCTTATACAAATCAGATCGAGTGCAAGATATCCTCGTTTCTTGGCTCGTCTGTGAATTGGATTGAAAAAGCGCAGAAAACATTCCGTTGACCAAACAAGTCTCTAAAAATTAGAAAATATGGTAAGCTGGTAGACAAAACCTGTTTTGAGTTCGAGATCCAGTTTACCATTTAAAACTTACCATTCTTGTGAATCATGGCTACTTATTTAATCAAGCGCGGGGCTTCTTCCTAATAATCTACCCTGTCCTAGGAGTCATCCATATAGTGTGATTTGTCAATCGCCGTAAGGCCCTTGGACGAGTACTGTGAAAACGTGAAGCAGTTCTGTATCTTACTTCTTGTGCCTGAAATGGGTAGGAGACGGCGTCAAACAGCATAACCTGCATGACATAATGTTCCCGTGAACCCTTCCAATTCATCCACTGCCAGAGATATTGTGCGGCTTGATGTTCACTGCGGGTCTGGTTTTGGCGATAAAACATCTCCTTAATTCTGCACCAATAGCTACTCGTCCCTTTTGAAACCGCATTAAAATGTCAAGGATCAAATTATATCAATCTGGACCTTTCATAAACAGAGCTTTCAGGCTTACTCCTCGCGTTTCTGTAGATGTATCAAATAAGTGCTTGATTTTTCCTGGTTTATTAGGATTCGTGACCGCGAGATGGGGTAAATATCAGACCCCTCATCAACCTTATTTACTTCTTCGAGAGAAATTTTGCGTATTTATCCCTTAGAAATGTAGCCTGGCCGAATTTTGGGTCGGGATCTAATTTCACGTTCTACACAAAAAAGCCTTTGTATGATCGGTGGATTCGTAGCAAGTTTTTTCAGGGAAGTTCTTCCATCGCTTTCCTGTGTACCTAGCCGTCACGTTTAAATTATTAATAGCTCTCTTTTCTTCCAGAAGTAGTGCTCGGTCACAGATCTTGCCTCCTATAAAGTCTGGAAAGAATTTTTATTTGACCAGCCTGTGAAGAGCCTTAGCCAAACTCAGACATTGTATTCCGTCTAATCAACCTACCTACCTAAAAGCGTCTCTTAAATTGTTGCGTTAAGTTTGTCTTCGGCTCCCTTGGAATTCCTGGGTAACCGGCATGTATACAGATTTAAAGTGGTTGTTTCCTTCCTACTGCAGAATATACTTCCTTGGTCCCTTCCTTTGTAATCCTTTCTCCTTCTTACATTTATTAACTCTTACCTTCACCTCCTCAGTCCGTTCACGCCACACTACCTCCGTTTATACTCCCTTTCATAGAACTGTTGCGTTAGGTTTGTCTTCACTCACCTAGGAACTCCCGGGTAACCGGCCTGTATACATATTTAAAGTGGTTGTTCCCTTCCTACCGCAGACTTTACTTCCTTGGTTCCTTCCTTTATAGTACTGTCTCCACACATTCTCCTTCTTACATATATGAACTCCTTACCTTCACGAGAGCGACCAACTCCCGATGCCGTGCTCTTTATAATGTTATTTCCTCTCACAATTTCTCTACTTTATGTCCCTTCTCCCCTTCCTACTGGCCCACTGATGTTAACCGTCTTCCTGATATCCTGCATTTTTTAATTTGTAAAAATCTTATTCCTTTTCACCACTCCGTAACTACGTTAAATGATCTTTCGTCTGTCCATAGTCCTGTCCTCCTGGCACTGTCACTCACACCCATCCCTAGACAATTGCCACCATCACATATAAATGGTCCCATCGACTGGCCATTTTTCAGAACTCTACTTAAAGAGTCGCTTGACCTCAGAGTCTCCTTGAAAACCCCTGAAGAGTTGATGGTGTCCAGTTCTTTACTGTCACGATCCAGCAGTGTCTCTGGGAGGCAAACTCAAAATCCAACTGCACCCAGTCAACTACATATTCACCAGAGCCCCTCCCCGATTCAATTTAAAACCTTATACTGGCAAAGCGTAAAGCTCGAGCCCTGTTTCACAGGTTCAGGCATCCCTCAGACCGTAGAAAGTTCAACCAGTTATCCCATTTCGTAAAACAAAAAAAAAGGTGATTTACGAAATAAGGCATTTAATGCTTACCTGTAAAGCCTCTCAGCAGCAGACAAATCCCTCTGGACTGCAACTCGCAGAATTCTGAAACACCATGAACCTTCCACCCCCTTGCGTCGAGAAGATGGCTCCTGGACCTCTTCCGACAAAGACAAGGCCCAAATGTTTGCTCGGCATCTAAGACAAACATATACTCCTCATTCAGATCCTAACAGTTTGTCCAATAATGCAGAGGTTGAGAAGTAGACAAACCATTACCAATGTCCTTGCCGATTAGGGCAGTAACAACATCTGAGGTCAAGTATATTATTAGAAACCCGGCTATGATTTAATCACCGGATTAATACTTCGAAACCTACCCCAAAAAGCAATTATTTTCCTGACATACCTCTATAATAGTGTCCTTCGAACCACCCATTTTCCACTCCTCTGGAAATTCTCTGAAATAATCCTGTTTCCCAAGCTAACCTAAGGTAAACCTTCTCACAACACATCATCCTATCGAACAATCAGCCTTCTTCCTTTAATGTCAAAGGTATTTGAGAAAGTTCTTCTAAAACGAATGATGCCTATCATAAATTCCTCAAATATCCTTCCTAATCATCAGTTTTTCTTCCGTTCAGATCATTCTATTGTCCAGCAGGTGTTTCGCGTTGTAGACTTTATTTCCTTGGTGCATTCTTGTACGTCACTCAAGCATTTGACAGAGTATGGCATTCTGGACTATTCTATAAGCTCAAGTCCATATTCCCAAGCACCATATACCTAATCCTTAAATATTATCTCTCTAACCGTTTCTTTAGGGACCAGCAAGGATCAGATTACTCCGAACACTTCCCTGTGAAAGCGGGCGTTCCAAAGGGCAGTGTGCTTGGACCTATCCTTTTTACCCTTTACACCCCACTCATCCTAATACCCAACTGGCCCTATTTGCAGATGACAATGTGATCCTCATTTCCCATCCTGATCCTAAAACCACTTTCAGTATTTTACAAAACCATCTAGATGCCATTCAGAACTGGTGTAGCAAATCGAGAATTAAGATAAATGAGTCCAAATGCGTACAGGTAAATTTTCAACTATGAAAAGATTCCCCCTATAATGTCACATTTAATAATATCCCTATATCCCTCCTTGATTCAGTCCGTTACTTTGGAATCCACCTTGACTCACGATCTAATTGGAGCCAAACATATAAAAATCAAACGACAAGAACTCAACAGACGCTACGGACTTTTATACAGACTTATAAACAGGCGTTCACAGCTCTCAACAGAGAATAAACTGACTCTCTATAAAACAATGATACGACCGTTTTGGACATACGGTGCAGAAGTCTGGGGTGCCGCTAAGCCTTACAACATCCCATTCCGTATTGAATCCTTTCAATCCAAAATCCTAAGAGTTATTGCAAATGCTCCATACTATGTCTCGAACTCTACACTAGATCAAGATTTCCCATTCATTTCAATACTTCATCTCCACTCGCTTCACGCTCCTCCACAGTTAACTCCAATTTTACCCTAATCCATATGCCCAATCCCTGTCATCGAACTCCAACCCCTATGATCCACCCCGACGACTAAAACGAAGATGGCCTCGTGACCTCCTAGGCTTTAATGCCTAAATAACAGATTGTGGTGTCGACAGGCTCCTCTACCCAACAAAGTGATTATCTTATTTTTTTTTTCATTTTTTTGTTTCTTTTATTTATTTAATATAGTTTTTTTTTCGTTTATTCTGCTTTATTTTATAGGCATTTTTCTTTTTTCCTTAGAGTTGCGGCACTGGCCGTTCTTTCCCTCATGTCATTGTAGCAAAAAGTCATACAGCAATATATAGCAAATTACAAGATGGATGTACTATCTTACAGAATGTAATAAAAAAATAAATAATTTTTTTTCATTATTTCGTTTCTTTTATCTATTTAATATTGTTATTTTTTTTTAGTTTATTCTGCTTTATTTTATTGGTATTTTTCATTTTTCCTTGGAGTTGCGGCACTGGCCGTTCTCTCCCTCATGTCATTGTGGCTCAAAGTCATAGAGCAATATATAACAAATTACAAGGTGTATGTATTATCTTACAGAATGTAATAAATAAATAAATAATTTAAAAAAAATTACAACAGCACCAATTCNTTTCGCAAATCTTTGATGGCATTTTCAGAACTAAATAAAGAATCTTCTTAAGTTTTTGACACCGTCAAGCCCAGAAGAATGATTTATGACTTTTTTATGAACTTTAAAATCGTGAAATTATATACAAATTGAAAAATTAAGAATTCGATTAAAAATCTTATACTGGCTAAGTCAAGCTTTAGCCCTGTTCGGGAGGTACCGGCATCCCTCAGATCGTAGGGAGTTAAACTAGCTATTCCGTCTCGGAAAAAAAAAAAAAAAAAAAAAAAAAAGTGCTATGTGTAATAAAGCATCTAATGCCTACCATTCAAGCCTCTCAGCAGCAGACAAATCTCTCTGGACTGCTACTCTCGGGATTCTAAAATATCATGAACCTTCTACTCCTTGCGTCGAAAAGATGGTACCTGGGCCTCTTCCGACAAATACGAGGCTCAAATGTTTGCCTTGCATCACAAAGCAAACATTTACGCCTCATCCAGATCCTGATAATTTGTCCTATAACGCGGAGGTTGGTGAGTCACTGGATATACCATTACCAATGTCCTTACCGATTAAGGCAGTGACACCATGTACCTAATCCTGAAATCTTACCTTTTTAACCGTTTCTATTGGGTCCAGCAAGGATCTGATTACTCCGAACACTGCCTTGTGAAAGCAGGCGTTCCTCAGTGTTTAAACCTATCCTTTTCATCCTTTATATTAGACTTCCCCACTCATCCTAACACCCTGTTAGCCCTCTTTGTTGAAGCCATAGCAATCCTCTCCTATTATTCTGATCCTAAAACCGCCTCCAATATTTTACAAAACCATCTAGGTGCCATTCAGCAGTGGTGCAGCAAATGAAGAATTAAGATAAATGAGTCCAAATGCGTAAAGGTAAATTTTCAGCTAAGAATAGATTCCCCTAATAATGTGACGTACAATATCATCGTACAAGAACCAAATAGACGCCACGTACTCTTATACTGACTTATAAATAGGCGCTCACAACTCACAATAGAAAACAAACTGACCATCTACAAGACCATAATACGACCAATCTGGACCTACGGTGCAGAACTGTGGGGTGCCGCTAAGCCTTCCAATATCCAACAAATAGAATCCTTTCAATCAACAATTCCTAGAATAATTGCTAACTCTCCCTATTATGGGTCCAACTCTTCCCTTCATCGCGTCTTTTTCTTAAGTCATTTCAACCAGGTAGTGTTATGATTGCTTCAAAAACGTCACGAAGACTGTAATTAGTGGAATACAGTTACATTTCTGTACCAATCCAAAATGGTATATAATGCAGTGTTTATTATTATTCAACAATGAGGTTTTTATTTCCATAAAGCAATCTAGTGAAAAATTAATTTATGGTTGTTCAGTTATATTTCACATTGACATATTTTCTGTGAGGTTTTTCAAGTTACTACTGTTAAATTGGTTAAATTAGGAACTATTTGATTGTGTATAGCAATAACTATATTGAAATCTAAAAACCAGAATGTTACAAATGCTATGGGAATTGTGGCAGCAGAGCTAGCCGAGGCCGAGGATCCGGCCCACGCCCCGCAAGGAGATACCAGCAAGACAATTGTCGCAGTACCAGGCATGCTCTCGGAGAAAGGCTTGATTGTGGAGTGAGCATGTGCCTGCTCCATTCGCACTCCACCAAGCCTTGGACCTAAACATAGTCCAGTGTTCCAGAAGTGGCGCCAACCAGCAAGCCCCAGCACTCGCGGGAAGCCCCCGGCCACAGGTCCCCCCACTCGCCCGCCCCTTCCCCACCCCTTTGACGTAGGGGATGGTCACTTGTCCTCGGAATTCTTCTTTTGCTTCCCGCTCTTCCCTGTTGCGCTGCCGATTTCTCTTTCTCTGGACCTTGTTGATAGTGTTGCAGTCATAGCCATTTTTCATGAAGGCGGTCTTCAAATGTCTTCTTTCTTTCGGCAGTTGGGCAGGTTCTGAAAGTATCTACACTCTGTGGAGTAAAGCACCGATGACTCCTTCTTTCTGAGCCGGTTGGTGGTGTGAAGTGGCATGCAGGTATCTGTTGGTATGGGTGGGTTTCCTGTACACTGAGTGGCTCAGGAGGTTATCCTTCTTTTCCACGAGGACGTCCAGGAACGGTAGTCTTCCTTCCTCTTCAAGCAACGACGAACAGATGAAGAAAAAGCCACTCAAGATATCAGATCCTGTCCCGCCAAGACTCTACGGACAGCCGAAGATACACAAAGAAGGCCTATCGTCTCTATAAATCTACAAATCTATACTATTAACCTACAAATCTATATCACTGTTTATCTTCCGAAAACCTTAGGGATTTTTAACCTTCTCGGTTAGGCTGTTGTGACAGGTTTTGCAAATTGCAGTTCTAACGTACTTATTATTTCGTTCGAGGCATAGAGAACCGACAGGTTCTATTCCTGTTTAACTTTTTATAGACTTGTTCGCGTTGGCTTCCGCAGTCTCCAGAAATATTCGACCACGTCAAAAATAGGATCTTCTACGAAGCTTTCGCAAATCTTTGATGGCATTTTCAGAACTAAATAAAGAATCTTCTTAAGTTTTTGACACCGTCAAGCCCAGAAGAATGATTTATGACTTTTTTATGAACTTTAAAATCGTGAAATTATATACAAATTGAAAAATTAAGAATTCGATTAAAAATCTTATACTGGCTAAGTCAAGCTTTAGCCCTGTTCGGGAGGTACCGGCATCCCTCAGATCGTAGGGAGTTAAACTAGCTATTCCGTCTCGGAAAAAAAAAAAAAAAAAAAAAAAAAAGTGCTATGTGTAATAAAGCATCTAATGCCTACCATTCAAGCCTCTCAGCAGCAGACAAATCTCTCTGGACTGCTACTCTCGGGATTCTAAAATATCATGAACCTTCTACTCCTTGCGTCGAAAAGATGGTACCTGGGCCTCTTCCGACAAATACGAGGCTCAAATGTTTGCCTTGCATCACAAAGCAAACATTTACGCCTCATCCAGATCCTGATAATTTGTCCTATAACGCGGAGGTTGGTGAGTCACTGGATATACCATTACCAATGTCCTTACCGATTAAGGCAGTGACACCATGTACCTAATCCTGAAATCTTACCTTTTTAACCGTTTCTATTGGGTCCAGCAAGGATCTGATTACTCCGAACACTGCCTTGTGAAAGCAGGCGTTCCTCAGTGTTTAAACCTATCCTTTTCATCCTTTATATTAGACTTCCCCACTCATCCTAACACCCTGTTAGCCCTCTTTGTTGAAGCCATAGCAATCCTCTCCTATTATTCTGATCCTAAAACCGCCTCCAATATTTTACAAAACCATCTAGGTGCCATTCAGCAGTGGTGCAGCAAATGAAGAATTAAGATAAATGAGTCCAAATGCGTAAAGGTAAATTTTCAGCTAAGAATAGATTCCCCTAATAATGTGACGTACAATATCATCGTACAAGAACCAAATAGACGCCACGTACTCTTATACTGACTTATAAATAGGCGCTCACAACTCACAATAGAAAACAAACTGACCATCTACAAGACCATAATACGACCAATCTGGACCTACGGTGCAGAACTGTGGGGTGCCGCTAAGCCTTCCAATATCCAACAAATAGAATCCTTTCAATCAACAATTCCTAGAATAATTGCTAACTCTCCCTATTATGGGTCCAACTCTTCCCTTCATCGCGTCTTTTTCTTAAGTCATTTCAACCAGGTAGTGTTATGATTGCTTCAAAAACGTCACGAAGACTGTAATTAGTGGAATACAGTTACATTTCTGTACCAATCCAAAATGGTATATAATGCAGTGTTTATTATTATTCAACAATGAGGTTTTTATTTCCATAAAGCAATCTAGTGAAAAATTAATTTATGGTTGTTCAGTTATATTTCACATTGACATATTTTCTGTGAGGTTTTTCAAGTTACTACTGTTAAATTGGTTAAATTAGGAACTATTTGATTGTGTATAGCAATAACTATATTGAAATCTAAAAACCAGAATGTTACAAATGCTATGGGAATTGTGGCAGCAGAGCTAGCCGAGGCCGAGGATCCGGCCCACGCCCCGCAAGGAGATACCAGCAAGACAATTGTCGCAGTACCAGGCATGCTCTCGGAGAAAGGCTTGATTGTGGAGTGAGCATGTGCCTGCTCCATTCGCACTCCACCAAGCCTTGGACCTAAACATAGTCCAGTGTTCCAGAAGTGGCGCCAACCAGCAAGCCCCAGCACTCGCGGGAAGCCCCCGGCCACAGGTCCCCCCACTCGCCCGCCCCTTCCCCACCCCTTTGACGTAGGGGATGGTCACTTGTCCTCGGAATTCTTCTTTTGCTTCCCGCTCTTCCCTGTTGCGCTGCCGATTTCTCTTTCTCTGGACCTTGTTGATAGTGTTGCAGTCATAGCCATTTTTCATGAAGGCGGTCTTCAAATGTCTTCTTTCTTTCGGCAGTTGGGCAGGTTCTGAAAGTATCTACACTCTGTGGAGTAAAGCACCGATGACTCCTTCTTTCTGAGCCGGGTGGTGGTGTGAAGTGGCATGCAGGTATCTGTTGGTATGGGTGGGTTTCCTGTACACTGAGTGGCTCAGGAGGTTATCCTTCTTTTCCACGAGGACGTCCAGGAACGGTAGTCTTCCTTCCTCTTCAAGCAACGACGAACAGATGAAGAAAAAGCCACTCAAGATATCAGATCCTGTCCCGCCAAGACTCTACGGACAGCCGAAGATACACAAAGAAGGCCTATCGTCTCGACTATCGGCTCACCAACATACAACATAGCAAAGTACATCGCAGAGAAGCTGAAGCCTCACGTCGGTAATACTGAACACCATATTAGGAACTCCAAACACTTCGTCAGCATTCTTCAAGAAATCAGAATTGAAGCACAGGACATCCTCGTTAGCTTCGACTTGAAGTCCCTATTCACCAAGGTCCCCGTTGAAGAAACTCTGAACCTGATGAAGAACCTCCTCACAAAAGAAAAATTTAATCTGGCAAAGTTGAGTCTCCAATCGACCTACTTCCTCTAAACGGCGAGTAGTACTCGCAACTTGAAGGAGCAGCCATGGGTTCGCCACTAAGTCCACTCGCAGCCAATCTGTACATGGAAGACTTCGAACGGAGGGCTCTCCGCTCTGCACCACAAGCGCCGGTCTGCTGGTATCGGTACGTCGACGACACGTTTGTCATCTGGAGACACGGCCGAGACTCACTGGAAGGGTTCCTACAATACTTGAACAACGTGCACGAGAACATCCAATTCACCATGGAACTTGAAGAGGAAGGAAGACTACCGTTCTTGGACGTCCTCGTGGAAAAGAAGG
>KZ807118.1:461657-472156 GCA_000696205.2 Oncopeltus fasciatus
CTAAGGTATGAAATAGTTCCCAATTAGCATCTTTCAGTTTCCATTTCGGTGGTTTAGGAGGAAGAACGGATCGAGATAAAAAGGAAATGATGATAGGAAAATGGTCACTGGAGTAAGGATCTTCATGGACTCTCCATTCAAGTCTGGAGGAAAAGGAAGGGCTTATTAGTGATAGATCAATAGATGAATATGTAAGATTGTTAAAACGGGTTGTTATGTGGGTGGGTGAAGTATCATTAAGAAGAATAAGATTGGAGTTTGTAATAAAATTTTCGATCATTCTTCCTTTTGTATCTGTATGCATGGAACCCCAAATAGGATTGTGAGCATTAAAATCACCAAGAAGAACGAGAGGAGAGGGAAGCTGCTGGTATAAGTTGTTTAGTTTGTTTATGGAAACTGCTTGACCAGGAGGTAAATATAAAGAACATATTGTAAAGGAAGAGTCAGTGTGAATCCGTACAGCTACAGTTTGTAAATCTGTGTTAAGCGATAATTCGGAAAAGGGAAGATCATCATGAACTATCACATAGACTCCTCCACATGCAACCAGTCCATCGGTAAAATCATGTCTGACAGATGAGAATCGACTTATCTTAAAGTTATCGGTGGATTTAAGATGAGTTTCCTGTAAGCAGACTATCTGGCACTGTGTTATGGATATTAAGTTTTGGAGTTCTGAGAGATGCTTTTTGGCTCCATTGATGTTCCATTGTATTATGCGCATTATATTTGATTTAGTGAGAGAGAAAAAGAAAGAAAAGGAATTCAGATGAGTAAAAAATATGAAAGGACATTATTTAGAAGAAGGAAGGCTAATTATGAGAGATCCTGACTTTTTAATTGTCTGAAGACTATTTACTTTCGAGAAGAAGGTCTCAAGACTTGAGGAGTACCAGAAGGGGATTTGCCCTTCTGGTTAGGTGGAGATTTGGAGGAGGGGGTAGCCAGTGCCACCGGGGGGTGAGGGGAGCTGTCTTGGGCTTTAGGGCACCAAATACTCTCGATATCCTTCTCCCTCGGTGATGCGTTCATGTGCGTCACCGAGGAAACTTCCGTCCGTGAGGCGGACGGGAAGGTGAGTGGGGAGGGGGGTAGAGAGGGGAGCTCCCGGAGGGAGGTGATAGGGGTGGACCGACTGGACTTATCAGTCGGCCGGGTGTTAAAGCTGTCATGCAGCTCAGTTTGGATTGCTATTGAACATTCATTAGCTACTGAAGATTTACTTGAAGAAACAATATTCGGAAGGTTTACGTTGCATTGTTGTGCATACGATTTTGAAAAAGTAGGGGCAGCTAATTCAAGAAATACTTTTTTGCTGCTAAATAAGTAATTTTTCTTTTAACTTGTATTTATTTAATACTATTTTCTTTCAAATAAGAATGGCATGCTATACTAAGTGGCTGATGATCAGATCCGCAGTTAATACAATGAGGAGAATTAGTACATTCTGACTCATTGTGATGAGTTGCAGAACAATTCCTGCAGTGAGGCTCAGTAGCTTCAAATGAACCTGTGGGGTGACCAAATTTAAAACAGTTAAAACACCTTAATGGTGCAGGAATAATTGGTTTTACCTCTAATTTAAGATAACCTCCTTTTATACTTGTCGGTTAAAATGGGGTGGAGAATTTTAATATAAATGTAGGAGTGGGACAATTTCTCTTTTTATTGAAAATTTGTTTCACTTCAACCACATTCATATCTTGAAGTTCTAATAGTATCTCAGCTTCAGTGGAGTTCATTAAATCATACGACCTAATAACACCTTTACATGAGATGAGAGAATCATGTTTTTTACATTCCACACCAATATCATAAAGTTTATTTAATTTAAGAAGCTTGGCTGCTTGGACGTCATCACACATTCGACGAGAATATTCCCATCTCTGAGTTTTTTAATATAAGCAGGTTCACCAGCGCATCCTGTGATTGCTTTGTTAATCAAAAAAGGTGACACATCTTTAAGATCACCGTCGCTAGACTTTTTAAAAATTAAAAATTTTATTTCTGTTCAACATGCTTTATAGAGGCAGAATGCAAGTTATCATAAAAAGTTGTATGTTTATCGGGCCCAGTTTTTTCTTCTTACGCTTAGGGCTGTGAGAGCCCTCAAAAGTATTGTTCCACATTAAAAAGAAAAAGAAAAAAAATTATACTTAGCTTGTCTTGTTAGTTCTTTGACCAAGTAGTCGGCGAAAAAAGATCGTCAAAATATTAAATAGAACGAGAGCTAGTGCCGAGGACACTGAATATCAAAAGCGGTTTATAGATAACGGACACGGAGAGATCCTCTCGCTACGGCTATCACCATAAGACTGCCACAATTGAATTAATATTTATTAATGAGCATTTAAAAAGTAAATAACGGGAGTCGATAAATAGCTAGACAATGTCGGCTCCTTCGAGTTTAAGACGAAGTTCTCGTCTTTCTCTTGGGTTAGGCTCTCGATAGTGTGTTGGTAATTTAATAAGTTATCTCGCTAGTCTCGGTTTTCATAATGCTTTACCCGCTAATACTAACATATACATTGTAATTGTTTCTGAAAAAAGATTAAAATATGATTTTATTAAGAACGATATTATTAAAGTTTAGATTAAGAATTAATATTGATAAAAATTTATTTATAATAAATGGTAGCACAGAAGAAGTTTCAAAAAATTGGTAAATAAGAGGAAACAATTTATGTTAATGATTTAAAAATCGATTAACCTTATCTTATCAAAGAAATAAAATCAATTAATACCAAATTTGGAACAAGTATTCTTGTTACATTAGAAGACAAAGATAATATATATAAAGTTTTTCTTTCTAAAAAATTTTGTGATCAAGAAACTATTAAAGAATTGAATTCTGAAAAACCATTTTTGATTTATAAAGGTTGTGATAATGAAGAAAAGGAGCATGATTTTGAGTTTAAAGAAAATAATGAAAATTATAGTGAATAATTTAATACTTTGTAGTAAATTAAGCTAAAAAAAATAAAATATTGATTAAATNAAATAATATTATTTTATAAATAATAAAAAAAATATATTACTATAATATTTACTGAATAGTTTTTTAGTGCACTAGATGATAAGCGTTTGATAGAGTGGCGCGGTTCTTGGCTTGAAAATTGAAAATTGAAAATTGAGGTAATGTGGTTTCTGGCGTTATAGATGATGACAGCGTTTTTGCAGAGGCTCGAATTTTTTGTTGGTTGTTTTAGGCAATTTTGTTGGTTTTTTTGGTAGTTTTAAGTAAAAACTTTGGAATGTTTGTTCCAAAATCAAGAAATCCAGTTTGATAAAGTGAAGCGATGTAAAAAATTAAAAATTTTAGTCGATTTTCCTTGTTATTAAACCGATTTTTCTTGTTATTAGATCATTTTGTAAGTCATTTATAGATAATACGCGAAAATTGAAGATTTCTGAAAAACTGATTTGAGTGCGCTAGAAACCACATTTATATATCTATCTAATCCAAGAATTCCTTTACTATCCTTCTATGAAACGCTAACGGCATTCGGACGCACAATGACGAACTCAAACTACTACTTGATAACAAAAACGTAGACGTAGTTTTAGTGACAGAAACACGACTAACTCAACGAAATAATCTCAATATTGCTGGCTACGACACTTATAGGACAGACCATCCTGACGGGAGAACTCATGGTGGAACTGCACTTTTTATCAAGAAATCCTATACCCATCATATTTTACCCTCCACTTCCACAGGGTCCCTTCAATCAACAGTGTCTATTTCCACACCCTCTCAACCTATCACACTTTCAGCGGTGTATTGTTCTCAAAATGAGCCAATCACTACACCAGAGTTTTCTACTTTCCTCAAAGACCTTGGTCCCCATTTCCTTGCCGGTGGAGACTATAATGCGAAACACTTGGAATGGGGATCGAGAACCACCAATGTCCTTGGCCTTGCTCTGTATAATGCGATATCATCCCAAAACCTCAACACAATTAGTCCTTCCTCTCCCACTTATTGGCCCTCTGACGTGAACCGCCTTCCTGATATCCTGGACTTCTTCATCTGCAAAAACCTTACTCCTCTTAATCATTTCGCTTCGAGCTTAAACGTCTCCTCTGACCACAGCCCAGTTCTCCTAACGTTATCCCTGATTCCTATTCCAAAACCATTACTTCCCTCCCTCATTATTGGCCCAGTTCACTAAAAAGCTCATCATAGCGAAACGCTGCTCTTTTCGCATCATTGCGAAACAAGAACATTGTTCCAAAAATATAGACACTTCAGACCGCAAAGACATTAATCATCTTTCCAGACTCGTAAAACAAAAATTAGGTGTTTTATGAGGTCTTTAATGCCTATCTGTCTATCCTCTCAGCAGGAGACAAATCCCTTTGGATTGTTACTCGCAGAATCCTGAAGAGCTATGAAGCTTCCACTCCCTTGCGTCGAGGAGATGGTTCCTGGGCCTCTTCTGACAAAGACAAGGCCGAAATGTTTGCCCAGCATCTCAAGAAAACATTTACTCCTCACTCAGATCCCTTAGACATGTCTAGACTAAAGAGTTCCTTGGCATGACATTACCTATGTCCTTACCGCTCAAGGCAGTAACACCTTCCGAGGTCAAGTATATATTCTCTCATCTACCTAAACGCAAATCACCCGGTTATGATTTAATCACCGGTCAAATTCTCCGTAATCTTCCCAAGAAGGCAATTGTATACTTGACATACGTTTATAATTACATATTCAGAACTACCCACTTCTCTCTCCTCTGGAAATATTCTGATATAAAGCTATTTCACAAACCTGGAAAATCACCACATAACCCCTCATCCCATCGTCCTATAGACTTATTGGAAGGGTGACTTCCTTTCTACACTTTGAAAGCTTTTGGAAAATGTTCTGTTAAAACGAATGATACCTTCCATTGAACCCTACAATATCCTACCAAATCTTCAGTTTGACTTCCGACGTAAGCATTCTACTGTCCAGCAAGTGTTTCGCGTCGAAGACAACATTTCCTCTTCCCTCGAGCGCAAAGAGTACTGCCCAGGAGCTTTTTTGGATGTTTCCGAAGCATTTGATAGAGTCTGGCACAGTGGTCTCCTGTTTAAACTGAAATCCATACTACCTAATAACATCTACCTTATCCTTAAGTCTTACTTATCCAACCGTTTTTTTTTTAGGTTTAGGCAAGGATTAGATTACTCCAATTTCTACCAAGTGGAAGCGGGAGTCCCTCAAGGTAGTGTGCTTGGACCTATTCTTTTTATCCTGTAAACTGCTGACATCCCTACCCATCCAAGTACCCTGTTAGCTGTATTTGCAGATGACAAAGCTATCCTGCTCTCCCATCACAATCCTAAAACTGCTTCTAAAAACCTACAAGATCACCTCGAAAAAATCAAACAATGGTGTGGCAAATAGAAAATAAAAATCAATGAAGAGAAATGCGTTCAAGATAATTTACAACTGCGGATAAATGACATCCCATTATTACCACAATCAAAATCCGTTCGTTACCTTGGGATCCATCTTGACTCACGACTTACACGGGGAGAACTCAATAGGACTCGATATGGACTTCTATACAGACTAACGAATAAGAACTCCACTCTACAAAACCGAGCGTCAGTTTCTTTTCTATCTCACGATGACTAATCTGGACTTACGGAGTAGAAATCTGGGGTGCTGCCAAGCCTTCCAACATCCAAAGACTCCAGTCCTTTCAATCCAAAACCCTGAGAATAATTGAAAATGCTCCCTATTTCGTATCCATTTCATCCCTTTACCACGATCTTAATATCCCTTTTGTTCATTTCTTCCCACTTTACCCTTTTTCATAGTAAACTGCCATACCATCCTAATTCACTAGCACAGACCATGTCTTCCAACTCCAACCTCTACAACCCTTCCCGTCGACTCAAACAAAGACAAAGGCCCCGTGACCTCCTAGGGACATAGTCTGTAAATAATTTGAGTGGTGTCATTGGTCACCTTCTCTCCTCATGTGATTGACATTAAATGTCCTTTTTACTTCATTGTGATCAAAATGTTTATGTTTTATTTAACAGAATTTAATAAGTAAATAAACGTTTACTAACATCTTCAAAAAATGAACTGATAAGAACATTTTCAGCAATGGGAAACAGGCTTAGATCGAGATTTAGAGAAATAGTTTTAGGTATAGCTTTTTTAGTTTTCATTTTCCATTCAGCTATGAAGAAGTCTTCCTGTGGTGAGTGAAAGATCGTCAAAAAACAACTTTTCCATATGATCACCTAGGAAGAAGCATTTATTTATATATTCCTAATTAGAAGTCTTAGTAAACATTGGAATACAAAAATACATAAATCACGAATAAGTTCGCTACTTGACGCATCCTCTGCATCAAACATTAAAAAAATAAATAAATAAATAAAAATACTTAACCCTCAACGCGTATTTTGAGGAAATTTGCTCAATAACGTACACCTTTCACCAAACGCCGATCAAGTAAAAATGTATATAAAGACACAATAAAAATATCCCAAATAAAAACCCTCAACACATATTCCGAAGACATTTGCTATTGAAAGTAATAACTGAGTCATAAAGGTGTAATCCAAAAAATTCATAATGAGAACCTGTAAGATTTAAACAAATATAAAAAACTTAACCCGCAATAGTATATTTGACAAAATTTGCTATTTGGCATAACACCTGAGTCATATAGGTGTCATCGACAAAAGTCTACAAAATCCAACATAAAATCCCAACCGATTTTTATGGGTCCGACAGGGATCAGATTACTCCAACTACTGCCCCGTAGAAGCGGGAGTTCTTCAGGGCAGTGTGCTCGGACCCATTCTCTATATAATTTATACTTCCGACTTTCCAACGACAGCTGATACTCTCTCTGCTACCTTTGTCGACGATACGGCCGTCTGATCCCGATCCCACAGTTGCTATTACTATCCTTGAAAGAAAGAAAAATAAATTTTATTCTGGGCCATAAGTCCCCTTGAATAACAAAGTGGCCTTGAATAAGCATAGCTGATTCTGACCTAGTTGCAACAATTAAAAAAAAGTACAAATTAACAATAGGCTAATAATATAAAATATTTGGAACAGAACTATGATAATATTCACAAGTATAGAAATAAAAGAAATAAGTAATACAAAAAAACAATGAATTACAATTTTTAAAAAAACTAAAAAAAATAGAGGCACAAAAAGAAAATGAGTGCTACACAAGAAAAAACAATGAAAATTAAAACTAATAATATATCAATTAATCATGATAAAAATAAAAATAAAACAACATACAGTTTAGCAGTTCCTCATACCCAATTATACAGAGAGGAGATGTTTAAATAGCTTGGATTTAAAGGATACGAGCGAGGAAGAGTGACGCAAATTTTGAATGATCTAGTTCCGGAGACTGGAGGATCTGATGAGGAAGGAGCGACTAAATGCAGTGGATTTGTAAGGAGGAAGATAAGGGTGGGAAAGTACTGAGGATCTGAAAGTTAGAAGATCATAGAGATTGGGAGGGGAATGGTAAAATGATAGAAGAGAAAACAAAAAACATATAGCCCATGGAAAGATGGGTATAACCATCCCGACTCGGAGTACAGCTCTGTAACGTGGACGCTCCTCGGTGAACAAAGACTAACCTGATGAAACAGTTTAGCAGAAGCTTAAGTCTATCCTCTAGTTCTCCGGTGAGGCCCCCATAAACAGCGCTACCATAGTCAAAATGGGGGAATATGAGTGAGGACACAAGGAGACTACGGGTTTTACAAGGCAGGAGATGACTAGTGGCGAAATTGTTGGAGAGTGGAAAAACAGCAACGGGAAATCTGTGAAATATGATGTTTTTTTTTGTTTTTTGCTGTTTTAGCCTCCCTTGCAACCACTTAGGGTCATTGGAAGGAGGGGCTATCTACAAGTTGCCACCCCATTTTAAACACCCATGGCTCAGGACAAGCTTCTATTTATAAATAAAAGATTGACCTGGGCAGGATTTGAACCCGCGGCGTCAAGATTACGAGACCCGTACGGATCCCCTGAGCTAGCCTGGCGCCCCATATGAGATTTTCATGAAAAAAGTGGTTTAGATTAATACAAAGGTTTTTGACTGAGGATTGAAAGAATTTGAGCGCTGATTATTAGTGAGGAAAGGAATAGTAGGAAGTGATGAAAGCAAGGATCTAGACCCGAAAACAATAGCCTGCGATTTTATGACATTCAGAGAAAGCTTTTGTCAAAGCCCAGGATTTAATAGAATTTAGGTCTTCTTGGATTTTTTGGATAGCGGTTTGTAATTCTTCTGGAGGGAAGGACAGGTAAATTTGGGTATCATCTTCGTAAATGTGATAGGTACAGTGTCTAATGTGAAGGTTGAGGTCATTGATATAGGCAGAAAACAGGGTGGCAGAGATGCTAGAGCCCTGCGGGACCCCAGATGTAATAGAAAGAGGGGAAGATAATGTGATTCGGGGATAGAAACTACTTGGGATCGGCCTGACAGGAATGAATGAAACCAAAGAAGGGAATTGTTGGAGAAGGAAAGGTGTTTAAGTTTAGAAAGCAGACGGGACTGATCAATCGTCTCAAAGGCTTTTAAGAAATCAAGGAGAACAAGGATTGAGATATTTCTTTCATCAATTGCAGCTTGGATGTCTGAGGATATTTTTAGGAGAAGAGTTAGGGTAGAGCAGCGAGGGCGAAAACCGGTTTGAAAAGAATCTAGGAGCTTTGCATTTTTCAAGAAAGAGGACATTTGTTTCTGTACCAACATTCCCTTAAAACATCTTAATTCCTTAGCCAATGAACTATTCTCCCAAACACTTCCTGATAATCCTTCACAGGGAATGTAACAACAAAACTCAGTAAAATATATTTATTTAGACGCTGATTCTCTCTTCACCATCATACTATTGATAAAACCCTTCAAATTGTGGATAAACATTGGACTACAATCAAAGACCACACTACACTATCCCGGTCTACTTAAATTGAGTTCGTTTTCTTATGTTGTACGTCCGGCTATATCCTTTAATTTGGTAATTACTTAAATCAGATTAACGGTCTTGCAATGGGAAATAACCTTGCTCCCGAAATTTCCAACCTTAATGTCGTCCTAGACACTATCCTTCCATCCTTTCATAACGACATTTTCTTCCTTAGAAAATATGTTGATGACTAGTTCTTCATTCTCAATCCAGAAAAAATTCCCCATATTACTGCATTAAACTCTTACCACCCTCGTCTCAAGTTTACCATTGAAATTGAGTCTGACTATCAACTCCCCTTCCTTGACCCCCTTATTAACCGTAACACCAATGGCTCTATCCCCACTGATTGGTAATCCTAGCACCTACCTTAAAGACCCCATCATCCCCCTTCTTAACTAAACAAATGTCGTCTACAAAATTCCTTGTTTCACACCTAATTGCCATGGTCTGGCGTTGTGGAAGTGGTTCCTCTTGTCTTGGCTGCTTTTGTGTTGACTAAGCATCCCGGAATAAGATAGTCCTGGGTTAACTTTTCTGCTAGGAGGCAGTGAAGGTTTTTGTTGCTATGCATACAGAAAATGTAAAAACTTAATAATAAATCCTTATTGCATTTGGAACCTTTATTTAGTGGCTAGAATAAAAAAAATATTGGATAAAAGTAGTTTCATTAAAAAAACAATTCACCTACACTACAATCATAAATGCTAATTTAAGTTAAAATTCAGAGAAAGAATGGCATTATATTTATAAAGTCATGTATAATAAAAACTCCTACATATGCTAATATTTTCCTGACTTATTTAATTTATACTTAAATTGAAAAAATTGTTCCAAGCATTTTCAGAATCTCCCACTCTTTTCAGAGTCCAACTTCAACNTATGATAGTGAGTGCATTTATAAAACAAGTAATAAAAATGTTTTATTATTTCTTACCCGAGGTGAGAATGAAGGTTGAATATTTTTTTCTAAGACCATCTTCAAATTGATCATTTTAAGGATTGGAGTCTGCTCGAGCTCTTTAAATGAGCTGATTCTGGTTGCTGGTCTAATGCAAAGTAACTGGAAGAAAAAATGCTATATAAGTTATCCGTTTTTAATAATAATTTATGAAAGTAATAATTTACTGAAAGGAGCCTACAATCGTCAATGTTGACTGATTACTTAATACTCATTGAGTAACAGTTTATTACCTTATATATGTTAATTATAACTTAAAATTAAACATAACATACATTCTTCAAATTTTTGCCGGCGCGGTAACCTGGAATAACCTCCTAGCTTCGAAGTAGTGGCCAAAGAAGTTGTAGGTTACATTGAGCTTACTTGCAGTAAGTTCTTGCGGTCAGCGAATCCTGGAGACGTCAGAGTTATCGCTCACTCAGTGTCTACAGCTCCTGCGCCAAAATCGGCCCTATTTATAATTGTGCACCGCACGGACTTTTTTACTTACTTTTACGTGTATGTGTCTGAACATTTATTACCATTCGCAGTACGATTTATAATTTTTTTTTTTTTTTTTTTT
>KZ807118.1:499398-511574 GCA_000696205.2 Oncopeltus fasciatus
CTTCATCTTCTCTGTATACCCTAATGACTTGGGTACCTCTTTTAGACCTCCACGGCAGTGACCACTACCCAATAAAAATTAATTTAGCGAATCAAAAAATAAAAAATAGTAAAAAGATAAATTGGAAAATTGATAAAGCAGATTGGGACAAATATAAAGAATTAGCCACACCACCTATTGAACAACCAGAACTAATAGACATAGACACAGCAAACGACTTACTCAGAACTTCAATAATAAACGCAGCCTCTAAATCAATACCCCGAACC
Organism: Oncopeltus fasciatus; assembly: GCA_000696205.2. Lineage (NCBI taxonomy): Eukaryota > Metazoa > Arthropoda > Insecta > Hemiptera > Lygaeidae > Oncopeltus > Oncopeltus fasciatus. The sequence continues at coordinate 499,668 of KZ807118.1, forward strand.
TCTGGAAGCCATCGTCGACCCCCTGTCCCTTGGTTTAATGATGAATGTAAAGAAGCCAGACGAAAAAGAAGGCAAGCATTAAGGCGATTCCAAAACAAATATGAACCAAGAAAACTTGATTGAGTATAAGCGTCAGCGTGCTAGGTGCCGTAGAGTATTCAATCAAAGTAAAAGAGATTCCTGGCGGAAATTTACAGAAAATTTAAATAGTTCCACCCCGACCAAAACTGTTTGGAATGCCATAAAAAACATCCAAGGAAAACATACAAATGTACTGTACACATTAGATTGTAACGGAACACTTACTGACGACCCTTCTCAAATATCTGAGGAATTTGCCAAGTATTACAAAAAAATGTTTAACAAAGAATATGAAGATGAATTTCAAAAATTTAAAGAAGATACAGAAAAAAATTACATCAACTTTAATAGTAACAATGACGAAGACTACAACCGACCTTTCACAAACTGGGAACTGAACTCTGTTTTAAGAAACTTGAAGGGTTCTTCACCAGGCCCTGACGGTATTCATTATAAAATGATCAATAATTTACCTATCAGTACAAAATCCTGGTTGCTGCAGTTTTTTAATTACATTTGGGTTTCAGGGCTGTTTCCGAATAAATGAATAGTAGCAGAGCTCATACCCATTCTAAAGAGTGGCAAAGATAAGCGCCAAGCCAAAAGTTACCGCCCAATTTTCCTCACTAGTTGCTTATGCAAAGTTTTAGAACGCATGGTCAACAAACGTCTAAAATGGCTGTTAGAGAGAAATAATTTTATCCCAGAATGTCAAAGCGGGTTTAGGAAAAACAGACCTACTGTCGATCACTTGGTGCAGCTAGAAGGCGAATTACAATATACTTTTCTACAAAAACAGCAAGGCATTCTTTGACGCCGAGGCGGCATACGACCGAGTATGGAAGCATGGGTTACTTTTGAAACTATATAAAATAGGTCTCAGAGGTTCCCTCCCAATATTTGTCCGCCAATTTTTAGAGAGCCGTGAGTTTAGGGTTCGTGTAGGCAACATAACCTCAAACATATATGAACAAAAAAATGGCCTCCCCCAAGGTTGTGTCCTGAGTACGACCCTTTTTCTCGTGTCGGTTCAGGATTTCGTAAAGGATATACCTCGAGGAGTAAAACTTTTCCAATTTGTCGATGATATAGCAATTTTTTCCCGCGGATCCGACATACAGCATGTAGCTTTATTACTCCAGAATGCGATAGACAGAATCTCCAAAACAGCAAATTCCACATATTAGACAATTAAAGGATAAATGCAACACAAAACTAAACCTGCTAAAAGTATTGGGGTCAACAAAATGGGGAGCAGATAGAAATACAATGCTCAGAGTGTATAAAGCCGTAGTTTGCGCTAAGATGGACTATGGATGTTTTGTTTACGCCTCTGCTCGCACTCCGATTCTAACCAGTATAGACAGTGTCCATCATTCAGGAATTAGAATTGCTACTGGCCCCTTCCGTACCAGTCCCATTCTTAGTCTTTGCTCAGAGGCCGGAGTACCACCTCTAATATTTAGGAGACACATTTTGGCAATCAACTACATATCCAAACTTTATTTTAATCCAAAAAACCCTGCTTACAAATATATTTTTTCACCAAAGTTCATCAGAAAATTCCAAGAAAGCCCTTCAGCAACCTTACCACTTTCGTTACGAATTTCTAGTGTAACAGAGGAATTTAAAATTTTAATTATTAATCCATCATCTTCTCATATCCCCCCATGGACGCGAACTAAACCTAATTGTGCCCTAACCCTCTCAAAACTTAAAACTTGTAGATAACCCCTCCCTCAATGACACCACCCCCTCAATTAATCGAAAGAGGGGCTTTTATTTTTTAATAAATGCCTGTCCAAGGCGGGGGGCCGAACACCAAGCAGTATTATCCTTAACGAATCTCCTGAGGTTACTAACAACCACGTTTAAAATTAAATAAAATAAGAGAAAGAATTATTTTGAAAATTAGAGTTCCATATTTATTTTCAAATGGATTCCTTGAATAAGGCTGACAAAATCAAATTATGTATATATATTTTCTATTAGCAGTTATTGAATATGACAGAATTATTAGTGTACATAAAAACTATAATCACTATAAATTTTTAAATTCTGATCAGTTGGCTACATGATAAACTACAATTATGTATGAGAAGACGAGAGGATATGATGCAGATAATTACTTTTTAAAGTGTAATTTATGATTCTAGAGAATATAATGAGCAAATTCCTTATTAATTTTCTGATTTCCTTAATTACACAGTGTAATAACTGTTGTTTGGAACAACAATTCGTTATTGCTAGAACTGCTTGGTGAACGTTTATCAAATATTTATTTCATAAACGTATTGTAATTTTGCAGAGAAAACTAATCATGAGATGTTTTAAATACTCTCACTGTGACTGATGCGTTAATTACAAGAATTATTAATAACTTCCATAAAATTAACTTAAATAACCAAATTTGTAGTAGCATTAGTCGTCAGATATTAAAATTCGGCATCACACATATGAAAAAATGACTGTAAAATATCACACTGCATTAAGTTTACTATCAAACAATTTGATAATCTAACCGGTTTTCTTCAATGACAATGCATGTCAATTAAATGAATCAAAGTATTTATTTCCACCTTAAAAACTAATATAAAAAAGCTACTTTTTTTTGTATTTATATTTTCAGCCACTTAGGGTTATGGAAAAAGGTTACCACTCCATTAGAAACATCCATGGCTCAGGGCAGTCTTAATTTAGCGATAAAAGCTGACTCTGGGCTGGATTGGAACCCGCAGCGTCAGGATTGCAAGACCCGTTCGGATCCCCTGAGCTAACCTGGCGCTCCTTATCGAGTGGAAAAAGTATTGGTACACCAAGCGTTTAACATTATATTGGACTGTACATCAGGGTATTCTCATAGTATTTAAATATTTTGAATGCTACCTTATAATTTGCTTTAAAGAACCAGTCTCTTTTAACCCTGGCAGTGCATAGGCACCATTTATCGCTGTTGGTGTAACTTTGCTTCTGGTATTAAGTATATATCCCGTCGAGAGGGCGCTAGTATAGCTTTGCTTCTGGTATTAGGTATATATTCCGTCGAGAGGGCGCAAGTATAGCTTTGCTTCTGGTATTAAGTATATATCCCGTCGAGAGGGCGCTAGTATGGCTTTGCTTCTGATACTAAGTATATATCCCGTCGAGATGGCGCTAGTATGGCTTTGCTTCTGGTATTAAGTATATATCCCGTCGAGATGGCGCTAGTATGGCTTTGCTTCTGGTATTAAGTATTTATCCAGTCGAGAGGGCGCTAGTATGGCTTTGCTTCTGATATTAAGTATATATCCCGTCGAGAGGGCGCTAGTATAGCTTTGCTTCTGGTATTAAGTATATATCCAGTCGAGAGGGCGCTAGTATAGCTTTGCTTCTGGTATTAAGTATATATCCCGTCGAGAGGGCGCTAGTATAGCTTTGCTTCTGGTATTAAGTATATATCCCGTCAAGAGGGCGCTAGTATGGCTTTGCTTCTGGTATTAAGTATATATCCCGTCGAGAGGGCGCTAGTATGGCTTTGCTTCTCGTATTAAGTATATATCCCGTCGAGAGGGCCCTAGTATAGCTTTGCTTCTTGTAATAAGTATATATCCTGTCGAGAGGGCGCTAGTATAGCTTTGCTTCTGGTATTAAGTATACATCCCGTCGAGAGGGCGCTAGTAAAGCTTTGCTTCTTGTATTAAGTATACATCCCGTCGAGAGGGCGCTAGTATAGTTTTGCTTCTGGTATTAAGTATATATCCCGTCGAGAGGGCGCTAGTATAGCTTTGCTTCTGGTATTAAGTGTATATTGGCAAGTTCGCTCTGTTACTTCTCCGCTTACCTTCTCTTACGCTTGTAATTTTTACAAGTGGTCTTATGCCACTAAATATGGATGAGTAGAACATCACCGGCCTCTCTTGGGCCAAGATGGAGTTAGTGAAGAAGATGAATCCCCTCCTTCCCCTATCACAAACTTATACACACCATATGTCAAAATTAAATTCAAATAATTAACCTGAATGAAAATGTTTAGCAATTGCACCACTTTGAAAAATTTTTTTTTTTAAGGTTATTTTATTCATTTAGAAATTACATCCTGCACAGCAAGATGCACGTGCTCTCATAGTATATAATAAATATGTACTAATATAATAATAAAGTACAACATACACAACTTTGAAATTATGATCATATATTTAATTTTAATTATAATCAGATTATTTTATATTATTATTGATAGTTATTTCTTTACTTTTTACTTGCAGTTTGTCACACTTAAAAATTATATATTTTCCCAGAACGCATTACGAGCAAGCTATCACATTTTACTAGAATTACAGTCCTCTAGGAATGTTTAAGGTCCTCTAAAATCTAAACTCATAGCTCTGTACATTCCCTCTTTAAATTAATCAGAAGAAAAATTACAAAAATATCATAAATTCTTAAATTGACTAATTAATAGCTATATAAGAACTAAATATTTTTCTACCCATGCCTCAATATGAGTGGTTATATCTGAGAAAAAATATCTGAGACAATGTAAAAGTGTAAAAACATTTTTTTTTTTTAATTTCATAAAGTTTTTATTGGGGTTTTTACAAATCAAAAACTAGTTTTAGGATATTTTAACTATTTTCTTAATTTAAAAATATGAATGTTAAATGTTTAAAATCTGATGTCCCTAAAACATTGTTTCAAACAACCTTACTTATTAATGAAAAACTTTTTTTGTGGATCGGTTAAGGTTGAAAAAATTCTCTATTAATAATCCCGGTGGATAAAAACTCTCTATTTGTACATTATTTATTGGTCATTATTTATTTAGCGATTTTGTTTAGAGAATTTCCAACGCCCTTAAGATGTCTAATGGAGCACTTTTTACAATAATGTTCTTTTTCCTCTTAACCCTTTTTGTGCGTATGTCGCCTAACTGAATTCATTAGTCTACGTAATGAAATTTTTGTTTGGACAGAGCCATTGCATCTAGGCTTTGTTCGTGCTCGACTCCATTCTTAAAGGATCAAACAAGTCATATCACGGATCTGCCCTTGAGCATATCATGAGTACCAGAGCAGGTGTTTCTGGATAAGCTCAATGGTAAAGGAAATCAAGGAATGAAGTTGATGAGCAAGATGGAATTTTAAATGGACCTAATTCAACCACTAGCCAAATTTCAAACCCACTGAGAATACCCTGATGAACAGTCCACTTTAATCTTGAACGCTTAGTGTACCAATATCATTTTTTCACTCTGTGAAGCGCTTTCATAAGAAGTTAAGTATCGTTTTTTTCTATGGGCCCTTCAAAAAAAATTGAGGCAGGATAAAATTGGAGATAGATTTAAAATTGAATATATATTTAAAATTGAAGAAGTATTTGAAGTTTTTAATGAAAATTATAAAGGTATAGGATTGTCATATATATTTTTTATTGCAAAGATAGCTGATTTATAAGAAATAAAACATCCTATTCCTTTACATAATTGTGAAAGAAATATAAAGTTGTGGAATAAGTTTTTAGAAATTGAACCATTAGAGATAATTAAGAGGAATAATCTGGAAATTATATTTTAAGCCAATTTATTAAAATGTTATATATTAATATGNAAAAATTCTGTAGCAAATGTAAAAAGAAGAAAGAATGAAAAATAGAACTTGGTGGGATATTTGTTATAAAGAACATTAACAAGAATATTTTAGTTTAACTGAAGATAAAAATTATGAAAAAATTAAGTGTGAATGTGGAAAAGAAGTTTGTAAAACCTATTTATCTAAACATAAACTTAGAAATATTCGTAGCAATGTAAAAGTTTATGTTTAAATTTATATTGATAAATTTATTTCTAATAAATGGAGACAAAATTGGAGTTAGAGCTGAAAAATCAGAATCTCAAATCTCTGAATGCATTAGCTAAATCATATAAAATTAAATATATTCATTAGCTTAAGAAAGAAGAATTAGTTAATGAAATAATTGAAAGCGATAATTTGTTAATAGTAGAAATATTTCCGTTTGATGAAGGAATTATAACCAAAGAGAAAAAGGGAAAATTAAATTAAATGTGACATGTGAAAAATATATAGTTGAATCAAGAATAAAATCATATAAAACACATCATGACCAAGTAAATGTATTTTTTTAGCTTCAACAGCGTTCTTCTAAACAGCGTGACTTCTCACCTATCAACATAACAATCATGAAAAAATTCAGATATAGCAAATTATATGAATTCAGTAGAAGAAAAAGCAATAAATATTATAATAAATGTTTCAGAAAAATTTAAGAATATTAAAGTTAAATTTGAAATGGAATGTCAATTTAAGAAAAATTAGCAAGAAATGGATCATAGTTTTCAGTTAAATAACAAAATAATAAGACATGAAGATGATTTAAAAATCTATTGGACTAATCGAAAAAATAAACGTACTCGTATTTCTAAATGTGATGAATTTTATGCAAAAGGTTCAGGATGGAGTTTGAAAAATATAAATCATTTAAGAATTAATATTAACCAATATAAACCTATAAATCATTAAGTACAAGTTCATATATTGAGTTGTCGTTATGGATAAAATTAAAAAAAGCTTGTATAAATATTAAAAATAATGACAGCAAATGTTTTATGTGGTCTATTTTATCATCGATGCATCCAGTTGATAAAGACCCTCAAAGAGTCAAAGTATAATAAACAAGAATTTATAGATGAATTGAACTTTCAAGATATTCTTAGATAATTTTAGTTGGGGTTCGGTCAAGGTAGAGATCTACCTTGACCGAACCCCAACTAAAATCATCTAAGAATAATATCTATGGTCAAAAAAACTCTCCTTTTGAACTTTCAAGATGTTTTTCCTGTTAAAATTCAAGATATTACAAAATTTGAAACACAAAATAAAATTAACATTACAGTTTTTAGTTTTGAAAATAAGATTATGTATCCTTTTTATCATAATAAAAAAAAAAATTTAATGATTTACCTTTAGCACCGAAATGTAGAATTCCACCAGGTGGAAAAGTAGAAAAACTATTATGTAATTTTTATGATAAAAAGAATTATATAATTCATTATAAAATATTGAAACTTTATAAAGATTTAGGAATAAAAATAGATAAAGTTCATAGAGGAGTAAAATTCATTCAATCTGATTTTATGTCGTCTTATATTAAATTTACTACAGAAAAGGGACAAAAAGCAAAAAAAATGAATTTGCAAAAGAATTTTGAAAAATTAATATCAATAGCGGTTTTGGGAAAATCTTTGCAATCTTTTAGAAAACAACAGAAAATTAAGTTGTATTCGGATGATAAAAAAGTTCAAAAAGTTATTAATGAACCTAATTTAAAATCTAGAATATTCGGCCAAAATTGTTGTTAAAATGCTCCAAATTTATCAAAATGGTGCGTTTTTGGCGTAATAGATGATAGTGTTAAATAATTGTGGCGCGGGTTTGAAGCGGTTTTTGGTTTTGTGAGAATATTTTGATTTTTTGGTAGTTCTTAGTAAAAAATTGGAATTTGTGTATTTAATCAAGAAATCCAGTTTGATAAAGTTGTGCGATGTTAAAAATTCAAAATATTGGTAGACTTCCCTAGTTATATATATATATATATATATATGTACATATTGTAATCCTAATATAAAACTAAATCCTCATAATAAGAAAAAGTATANATTTAATCTGATTTTATGTCTTCTTATATTAAATTTAGTACAGAGCAGAGACAAAAAGCAAAAAGTGATTTTGAAAAAGATTTTTGGAAATTAATTTCAAATGCAGTTTTTGGAAAATCTATAAAATCGGTTAGAAAACAACAAATAATTAAGTTGTATTCGGATGATAAAAAAGTTCAGAAAGTTATAAATTAACTAAATTTCAATCTAGAACAATATTTGGTGAAAATTTAGTAGCCGTTCATAGTTATAAAACAAAAGTATGATTTGTCAAAACATTTAATGTTTGATTTTCATTATAATGTGATTAAAGAAGAATTAAAAAAGAATGTGAAATTATTATATATGGATACAGATAGTTTGATTTATGAATTTTAAAAAACTGATTTCTATGAGTTTATGAAAAGAAATCCTAATTATTTTGATAAATCTGATTACCCAAAGAATCATCCTGTATATTCTGATAAAAATAAATAGATGTCGCATAGATAGCTCTCATGAGTGGGATTACTAATTACTAATACATTTTAATTTAATCGTAATTTAATACATTTTTAGATTTTATGTGAAATAATATTATGAATTTTGAAATAATTACAATGTTTTAAAATTTTTGAGAAATATGAATAATAACTGAAAATTAAAAAATTATCTATTTTTATTCCATTTATTCCGTTTTGTTTCACTTAAATTCTCGGCAAGTACAGTTGATCAGTCGGTTGGTATAAATTCAAGTTCCAAGACTTTTATAAAAATCTAAGTTAAAACCTCAATCTAAGAGTTAGTGGCCATAGCTGTTAGATAAATAAGGATTTAACTTAACGTGCACAAAGGTTCTCAAATTACCTTTGAAACTTATTGTTATTTTATTCCTAAACTTTTTGTGACAACTTTGTTGATTTTTTTGGTATATTAAGTAAAAAATGGGACTTTTTGAGCTAAAATCAAGATTATTAGTGCGCTTAGAATTTTTGGGGGGCGCTAGGAATCTTCAGCGTTTAGAAATATCATAATTTTGTGTTATTTTTGGTAATTTTTATTATATTTTATATATTTAGTGGATATATGAATGTGGGTTCTGGCATGATAGCTGATAGGCGTTTGACAAAGTGGCGCGAGTTTGGCGTGGTTTTTGGTTTTTTGGCTATTGGAATTTTTGAGCTAAAATCAAGAAATCCATTTTGATAAAGTAGCATGATGCATACAATTGAAAATTTTGGTAGATTTTCCATGTTTTAGACCGATTTTGCCTGTTTTTAGATAATTTTATTAGTTATTTATAGAAAAATACGCGAAAATTTAGGATTTTTCAAAAAAATGAAAAACTGATTTGTGTGGGCCAGAAATCACATTTATATATCTACTAGTATGCAAAGAGAGGGAGATAAAGATCTTGGTTCTTATTCAATATGAACATGACTATTTTCATTCCGCATTACCATGCGGTAATTCCGGACTGCTGGTCATGATGACAAAGTCTTACTCTTGTGCAGAAACTCTAAATTATCGGGAGGCAATTTTTTCCGGAGAATGACTGTAGTCTATCCAGAATGCCTTAAACTGCTGAATGAAGATTTACATTTTTAATCATCTCGGTTGTTGACAAGTTTACTATCATAAATAAATCAAAATAGCAAGAGTAGTAATCCCAGATCACAGTAAACTAAGCATTTCTAACTTTCATTAGGTCTGCGTGCCACCAGCTGCCAAATGGGAATTAATGGTTTTCTCTATGATTATTAATTTCCTAACAGTATTCCTCCTGCTTGTTTTTCAGGTGGAGTTTATTTACTGCTTCCTATAAGATTTTGATTGTGCCTTTCTGGGCAGGAGGTTATTAACATTAGTCTTGTTAACGCGTCACCTCATAAAATTATTAAAGATGAATTTATTGGATCTGGATTGTTTAATAAAATATTTAATAAATTACATATAAAATTACATAGTCCGGGATATAATTATTGTGGTCCTGGAACTAAATTGGATGAAAGATAATCTCGCGGCGATAAACCGATTAATAAATTAGATAAAGCTAGTCAATCTCATGATATTCATTATAGAGATCATATAGATACTTCAGAAAAACATGTTGCAGATAAAATTTTAGAAAATAAAGCATGGAAACGAGTTGTTTCAGAAGATGCGGGTATTGGAAAGAGAAGTGCGGCATATTTTACAGCAAATGCGATGAAAAAAAAAGAAAAAAAATTTCCATAATAAGAATGAACTCCATAAACCTCCTTACTAGCCCGCAATTTATTTCCACTTCACAAACCCCCTCACCAGCCCTGCTCATTACATCGACCCATAGAGTTACCTAACAGTATTCCTCCTGCTTGTTTTTCAGGTGGAGTTTATTTAGTGCTTCCTATAAGATTTTCATTGTGCCTTTCTGGGCAGGAGGTTATTAACATCGGAAACCAATAAGTATTAAACTGTTCAGCTCAACTCCTCTTATTATAGAGTAGAATAGTGACTTATGACTGTGCAGAAGATGAATAATCTATGAGAGTTTTCAGTCTGTCTTGAAGAGTCACCTTATGAATATTTTTGATGAAAAGGATGAAAATATATACTTCTAAATTAAAATAAGTTTTCTCTTGCTATTAATCTTTGTTCTGGAATAGCAATACATTTAAGATATGTGTACTTATAGATTCACAGTACTTATATGTGTACTTCTAAATTAAACATTTTTTTTTTTAATTTCCATGATAGTTGATCCAGGCTGAACGAGAAGTGGTAAGACTTTCATTGATGGAATAAGGCTTAGACCAGAGAAGAGTGGGCACTGGTTCTTCAGGGCCTAGACCGGGTACTATCTCCGGGGATATATGCATTGCATAAAATAAAAGAATTTGAATATATATATCACAGTTTAGTGACGGTGATTTAAAAAAAACCAAATTCGTTTTCCACGTGATGATCGATGAGTACACTATTAGATAAACTCATAATGAAGAAAGGAAGAGGCTTTGTGAAGATGAAACTTAAATTTCTGTTTTGTATTAGTTATTAATAATGAAGTTAAAGTGGAAAGAGATATTAATTGATGTAACTTTTTGAGTTTTGTGGCTCACTTATTTACTGCCAGGCCGGCCTAAGATCAGGATTAATATCTTTCTTATTACTACTTTTTTATTAGACTCTTGAGAACTTATTAGCCTTTTCCTTATAAAATATAAGTAGTCATTTTTGTCTAATAAATATTTCCCGCTTGATTAATTTTCTAATCGATATTGGCTGCAAGTAAATAATGAATATTGATTCATTCATTATTATTTGACAAATTAATTTTGATTAAAGAACTCAATTTTATTGAATGCCAGGTCTGAACTTTTTCTCCTCCCACCGGTTAAATCGGCACCGAATAATTTATTTATGGGTTAGGCTCTCGCTAGTGTAGAGGGAATTTAATGAGATAACTAGCGCGTCCTGGTAGCACAACTGGTAAGTGCACCGGCCCGGATAGCAGAAGATCCAGGTTCGATTCCTGGCTGGGACAGATAGATTTTTTTATTCTATTCCCTCTCATTAATTATTTAAAATTTACGTGCGATAAAATACCACAACCAAATAAAATATTTACTGTGTTATCATATTTTGCAGACTGATGCAAGCAAGTGTCAGTTTATAATAATGGACTTTCAATTCATAATAATGAAGAAAAGTGAAAAAAATAATAACGAAACACGGGCATGAAATTTATTCAAGATTAAAATGTTAAATAGTATTAGAATGAACAATAAATAAATAAAATTATCCTTCTTATAAACAGAATCAATTAAGACAACAAACATTAGTAGCCATAATTTACTTTTAACCCTTAGTTCTTACTAATGAATATGGGAAGATTCTACGTTAAAATTTACGCGGGATAATAAACCACAACCAAATAAATATTTATAATGAAAAATTAAAATTTTTCTGTTTTTGTTAAAAGAAAAATTAAGAGAACTATTAACAAAATTAATTATATATATAGGATAAAACCTTTGGTTATTTGTCAGTTCTGGGGGTGAACTTTATAGAATTAGTTACTTTAGATTATAATGCGAAACACTTGCTCGAGTGGGGCTCGAGAACGACCAACTCCCGTGACCCGCATATTATTAAGCCATCAAATTGCAAGATGTTTTAAAAGCTGAAAGTTTTAAATGAAGATTTAAAAAAAA
>KZ807118.1:513883-529467 GCA_000696205.2 Oncopeltus fasciatus
TGGCGACTTTGCCCTTTGATCTCCACCACCGATGATTATGGAGGCGAGGTGTTGATGCGGTCGAGGGATGGCGACTTTGCCCTTTGATCTCCACCACCGATGATTATGGAGGCGAAAAGAAAAACCAGCGCATGATACGCTCAATTAAAATGTTCGCACTCGCGGATAAATCCCACCACATTATAAAATTAATGTCTTTACTAATGTAACCGGTGAAGTCCTTACTGGTCTGAATAAAGTGCGCTGGGTTATCGTTCGAGTCCGGAAAACTAGTTCTTCTCCCTTGACCAGGAATGTGTTAACGTCTGGATGTACAGCTCACACTCCTGTGTCAAGCCAATGAGAGAGAGAGAGAAGCGGGCAGAGCAGCATAAAATGTGGCTGAAACTTAAAAGAGGTTTGTTACATGAGCGGCTACACCCTTTCCGTTCAAGATATAGATCCGAACTGTCTCTTGTCTGCTGGGACCTGCTCTTAGGTTCTCCATACCCTCTCTCTCGGGGCCGTGACGAACTATCCTTCGCTCCAGTGAGCACAATCTGGCAGAAACTATGCACACAAATCACGGTTCGCGGAAAATACAAACCAATTAAGGGCTAATTATGCAACCAGCGTCACAACACTAACATTAAATATTACAATAAATATTACAATGTTTATTCTAGTAACCATTAATAAAACAAACATATATGTGGCCTGCACAAATTGAAAGCACATAGCCTCACTTTTTAGTTTAATTATAGCCATCAGTAAAAAAGATGTACCAGTGTCTGTTGTGCAACACATTATTATTCGTTTTGTGGTATAAGATAATGAAAAATATGCTTAAATTTATTGAAATTACTGGAATAGTTCGGAGATGAGTGCCTCTCAATGAATGGTGTTTAAATTCAAAAAAGGCCGAGAAGTGGTAGCAAATTTGTCACATGGGCGGCACCCTTGGACCAATGCCATTGATGAAAACTTGAGCGTATTCAGCAATTCCCGCGGTTTTTTTTTAAATTTTTTTTTTATTTATTTATTTTTTTTTTTTATACATCGCGCATCGACTGCTGATGGTCATTAGCGCTTAACTATTATAGTAATAATTCTTATCCAACAAACAACAATAATCCTCTAAACAACTAATAATAATAAATAAACATTAATCTAATAGGAAATATAAAATTCAATCAAATTAAAATAGTTAAGTTCATTTTATAGTAAAATATCACTTATGTTTAGAACTATCACTAAATTTATCACAGACAAGTAAGATTTGTATATAGATTCATATATTTCGGTACAATTTGATGTATTTCAGGTATTCAATTATCTTGTTGAAATTTTTATTTTCTCATAACATCTCCTTTGGTTCCCTTTTTAAGCCAAACATTTGCTTTGTTGTTTGTAGTTGGGGACACTCACAAACAATGTGGTCCGCCGTGAGATCTCCACATAGGCCACATGTGGGTCGTAGCCAACCAACCTGATGGTAACCGTGGGTTTGACGTGTATGTTCTGTACGTATCCTCGTGATGACAACTGCATCTCTTCTTGACAATTTTGCATATGAGACCAAGGTCCGGACTTGTGGTGATATAAATCGCAGTCGTGTTGAACTTCAGTCCCATCTTTGTTGCCACTGATTCCAAATTATTCTTTTTATATGGTGTTTTTCGTCTTTGAGATGTTTGCATGTATCTGAGAATACGGGTAGCAATGTAGCTTCCTTTGCTAGGACGTCAAATTCTTCGTTTCCCATTATCATGCCCTTATTATTAGGGCATCAGTTTGATGAATGCAGCAGTCTGTATGCTGTATATGTGTATCAACCTATAATTTATCATATTTTCCATTATTTTGCCCATACAGCACGACAGGGATATAAGTCGATAGCTGCTTGCTTAGTGTGGGTCCTTTCCTGGTTTCAGAATTAGTATTATCAATGACTCTTTTCATTTATCCGAGGAGATTCCCAATTTCCACAAGTGGTTATACACTTGCAGTAGCTTTATTTTTTCTGATATCGGAAGGTGAATCACAAGGTCACAGGGAATGCCATCTACCTCAGGTACCGACAACCGCTTCACGCATTTAAGTGACCTGTCCGATTCCTCCATCGTAAATAGCTGGTTGTATTCAAAATCTTTTCTCTCCTTCATTGCAAAAGATAGCGGAGTACTTTCAGTAGCATTTTTGATATTTTAAAAGTTTTCACTGTCTGAATCAGAACGGAAAACTGACTGATAGTAGTCTGCAAACATTTCTACTACTTCCTTGGGGTCAGTAGCGCTTTCACCTTTTTTTAACAGTAGAATCTGATTTACAATATTTCTGCCACAGATTGCTTTAACTTTCCCCCATACTTCTTTTGATGATGCATTTTTCGATATTATTGAGACATAATTCTCCCATGATTTGGTTTAAACATATATTTTTGCCCTACTTTCTTCCGCTCTACATTTTTTTTAAATTTATTAGATTTTCTATAGTAGGATATCTTTTGAACCTGTTCAGTGCCTTCTTTTTATTCTGGTTAGTTACTCAGCAATCTTCATTCCACCAAAGTACTGGATTTCTGAGATGGTTTATGCTGGTCATTGGGATGGCTAATATTGCGGCTTCATTAATAGAATCTTTAAGTTTTTTTTTAAGATTGTTTTGTATATTAGAATTGAAGTCTGGGGCTTTGAAGTTTTCTCTGTATAGAAGCCAATTAGCTCGATCTGTCCTCCATCTGGGTACACTCTTGAATTCGTAATTCAAGCTTGTATGCCTGATTATTATGGGAAAATGGTCTGACCCGTAAGTCTTCCAATAGATCAGTGAAACTGTGAAGCTACAGGTGTTGAAATCACTCTAATAACACTAAACTTGCCACTTTGGACAGTGTAGTGAGTTGGGCTTCTGTCATTCAACAGAAATAAGTCATTTTCTTCAAGGAATGAGATTATTTCTCTCCCTTTGCTGAAGGTGCTCGTTGAACCCCAGGATCTATGAGGGGTGCTGAAATCAGGCCTCAAATGTCACTAATATTGTATCTTTCATATGGGAGATACAGACAGCGAACTATTATTTCTAGAGGTACTCTTATTCTAACATCTACTGCCTGCAAATTCGTCGCTATATTCAATTCTTGAAAGGCGATATTATTTTTGATGTAAATTGCTACACCACCATATTTTCAATCTGGGGTTCTTTATGTAAGCGTGTGTAACCAATAATATTGTGGCAATTTCCTTTGCGAAACTTCGTTTCTTGAATAGCAAAAACTAATGGTTGATATTTATTTACAAGGCATCGGGCCTCATCGCTTCGTCAAGATAATCTTCGTACGTTCCACTTTAAGAAGGCTTTATTGTTGACCATCTAACTTATTTGCTTCGCTTGCAATGGTCTTGTTTTTCAATGATGTATGGGATTTTACTTTAGTCCATACTCTTTTCTTCTTGCGGGTTTCACGGATACCATCTTCGTTTCGTTATCCGTGGAAATTATTTCCATCATGGTATCAGGTACCCCTGATGAGCCCATGGTAAATAATGAGCCAGACGGCGGTGACTTCGCTGATTTAATTATATTCTCTGTTTTAGGGGATTTTTGTGGGGTAGGAAGAGAGGATTGTGTTTTAGGTGTGGTGAGGGGTGGTGGTTGGAGTTTAGGAGTTTTTGGTAAAGATTGGAGGGTAGGTAAAGGTTGGGTTTTAAGAGCGGAAATTGATAAATGAGAAGTGACGGAAGCCATTTTTTGTTTCAATAATTTGTATTGTACTATTTCAGTCGGTTTTGTTCTCAAAACTAACTCCTTTTCTCATTGTATCAGCTATATTAGGATACGATCCACGCCCGGCGTATGAAGTGGAGGTAACCAGGCCATGTGCCTGTCGGTAGGTCATATCATTTTAAATCGGATTAAATCTGCATTTTCTTTTCCCTTTTTAAAACCTGACATTCTTTTGATCTTGCGTCATGATCTAATCCGCAGTTAGAACATTTCTTTGGTTTTGGGCAAGGCTGGGAATCATGTCTTGGGAAACCACAAAAACACGTATCAACAGCCTGCGTACACCTCTTTGATGTATGTCCAAACTTTTGGAATTTGAAGCATCTCAATGGAGGGGGACAATATGGACGAGCTCTTAGACTATGATATTCGGCATTTACATTTTCGGAAGTTCGGGGCTATTGAAGGTTAGAAAGAACGTTTCAGTTTGAACTAATTTTTCTCCTTCCCTTCTCATAAACCGCTTAACTCCTTGACACCTGACTTTCTATTCCATCCTTAATTTCCTCATCTGTTGCATAGACCAGGTCAGGGCAAGTAATAACTCCTCTCGAAGAATTTAGGAGCTTACGTTCTTCAATTTTTACATTAAATCCACATATAGAATTACAAGAGCGTGCGCTGTCTGACTGTGTCTTTGTTACACACTCGATAAGAAGTGAACCATACGTCAGTTTCTTAATGAATTTCAGTCGCCTAAAGTATTGTGTCAAACTTTTGCTAATAATAAAAGGGGAAACAGAAAAGTTTTATCCCCTTCTCGTGTTACGACAAAAATGTGTTGCCACGAATCAGTTTTCTGGAGAATATACACAGCTCTATTTGTGTTCAACTTTCTGCTTTTCTTTTTGGCTGGTGATTGAATTTTGGGAACGAATGGCTCTAGAATGATACTAATATCATCAATACCACGCTTTGCCCGTCCATCATTCACCACTTTGTCACAAGTTTTGCCACTTGCGAAAGGTAATACATTTTTCTTTCCAAATTATGATCCAGGTCCATGCATGTGTCACTCAGACTGCCCTGCAAACCCTCGGAGCCCAAAAGAAACAGTCCGGCTGATTTATTGTTAGAAGACGTAGAGATGGATTTTAGGTAGAAAGGGCCTCTAACCCTTGCTACCGATTCTACTAGTGGGGCTGCCACCTTTGGCCGACAGACCGACATTAGTTTCCTCTGCAAAAGAGGAGAATTTGCTCAGTAGGGAAGGTGTCCCTACAACACCACAAATCCCCGCCTCTGCTATCCGCCGTTCTTATGGCTATTAACCACAAGCCCGTTGCCCGGAGGTTAGCACGAGGAGGTCAGCAAGTAGCGTTGACGGGAATCGGAAATACTAGGAGATGCTAAACAGTGGGATAGGGCACTCTAATTTAGCAGAGCTCCCATAAGAAGTAAGGCGACTCCCATAACAGTAATGTCGACTTCAGCAATCCTTTGCCCGCCCATTTAACCCCCTTCCACGGATTTTATATTATCTTTGACCAAAAAATGAATAATGATTCGTTATACAACAGACACTAACTCATCCTTTTCACTCATGGCTATAATTACACTAAAAAGTGAGGTAATGCTCTTTCAACTCTTTTTAGCGTTTTATAACAGACTGGTCTAAAATAAAGGGTTGTTAAAAAAAAAACTCGCATACGCTGATAATATTGGTTTGATAGGATGAGGCCTTGCCGGGGATAAAGAAACATTTATAGGCCTCGAGAGATTTGCCCTCGAGATATGGCTTAAGATAAATCAAGGCCAATTTTATGCATAAATCTTGCATTTAGGGCTTGAGATATATTCTGCAGCAGAGTACATTTCTTAAAGAAGTTCAAAATGGATGTAGCATGAATGTCAAGCATAATAATTATTGAAACAAGAGATCAAAATTAAGTGCATATTTTCTTTGAACCTGCGGGTGGTCACGTGATATATGAGGTACATCGGGAGGGAGTCCCATGTTATGATGAGTTTAAGGATTATATATCACCTTTGGCCCCTAGGATACTTTACTTGAATTAATCATACATTTATGTGTTTTAGGCCCCTTTGACCTTTCATCCCCTAGAGAATTTCCTAGTTACCACGACGTAACCTATGAGGGAGCTAATCCCCTCCCCTTTTATTGACTTATCAGTTAGCCTTTGACCCTTTCATCCCTCAGACAGCACGATGGTCTAGTGGTTAAGATACTAGACCCTTGAGCCAAAGATCCCAGGTTAAAATCTCACCGCGAACAACTTTTTTCTTTCTGTGCTTCTGTTTTCAATCCTAGTGTGCTCATAGAGAATACCCAACCTTACTATTCGTCATTGTATTGAAAATCAGGCGGTCAGAACGGTGTGCTGACCTTACCCTCTTTAGTGTGCCGTGAGTCGAGACCTTCACATGTATTTCCCACTTGGGCCAACATGACTTGTTGCGGGACTGGTTATTTTAAATTAATTAAATATCGTTATCCTCCATGGATCTAATTCCTCCAATACACTGTTATTATGTGTTTTAAAGTTACCTCCTTTTCTAAACTTCCATGACTCAAGGCAAGCTTTTATGCGTCATTTTAAAAATACCATTGTCTCCTAGTACTGGGCATTTTGTGGAATGTTACTCTAGGGGTGCGTCAATAGGCGAACTTCGTCAAAAATATTTAGGTTTGGTATTTTCATATTATTTTAGAGAGACTTACCCTTTAAGGAGCGATTTTATTTAAATTTCCGACTTGTTTTAGGGCTTAATTTGATTTTGTTCATGTAACATGGACGTAGGGGTCTAATTTTACCCTCCCCATCCTGTTATTATGTGTTAAGGATTATCTTTTCATCTTTAACCCGAAGAAAATTTTATTTTATTAAATTAGTAAAGTATTTTAACTCCCTCCTCCTCTGTTATTATGTATTTAGACCCTAGAATAGGACATACTGTAAAATGTAACTTGGGCGTGCGTCAGTGAGAAAATATCGTAAAAAAAATTTTCAGAACTTTTATTTTATTTTAAACACGTGCCTCTTAAGACGCAAGAATACGATAAAGAGAAGTTGTTTCAAATTGCAGACTTTGTACCGTTCTTTGTTTACTAACTTAAAGTTTTGACCATGATCCCTAGGCAGGACATGTAACATGACTTATAATTGGGACTTATATGGACTCTTGGGTATGTAAATTAGCAAATATTGCCTGAAAGTATTATCTTATGACCGTATGACGCTAGGGGTGCGTCAAGGGGCGAAATTTTTCGAAATGTTATGCAGGTTTAGTGTTTTGAAAAATTTTATCGTATTAAAAGGTCTATATGTAACTAAGTAATTGACCAATGTATGATGGAGAGGATACGTAAATGAGCGGATTTGCTTAAAATAGACTTCAGTTTAGTTTTATTTTATTGAAATATTGGGTCTATATGTAATTATGTAACTGATTGACGTTTGGTGAACAGGGCAGGTCATGCAGCGAATTTAACTGAAATATGCATTGCAGGTTTAATATTATGGAAAATTGTAGTAAATTTTAGAGTCTATTTTGTACTTGATTGATATTTGATGTACAGGGTTGCGTTATTGAGAGAATTTCTTAGAATTATTTGTTGCGGGTTTAGTATTTTGATACTTTTCTTAGTCTTATAGGATCTCACGTGGAAACTTTGTGGAACACACCTTTATGACAGGAGGGGTGTCTTACGAGTAAACTTCTGGAAAATATTTGTTGTAGGTTTAGTATTTCCAACAATTTTTATGTAAGGTAAATAAACTAAAAGGTTATTTCCACTACGAATGAATATAGAACTATCATACATTCTATTTTCCGTCTTCATTGGTTTCTGCAAACCATCTTGTGTTGGCGAGCGCTTTCGGACATTGTCCATCTTCTGGTCGAATACATGCGTAAACTGCCACTGTCTGTATTCAACTGCGTTTTTATTTTGTGGGTTAGTTGGGTGCGTCAGGTATATCTGTAACGGTCGCTTTGTCAGCGATAATGTCTGTCACACGCGCGAGTTATAAGGGTCAGAGTGCATTATTCCAGGTATTGGTTGAGGCAGGGATTAGTTGTAATCCCCTTTGTTGAGGTGTTCTGTTCCGAAAGTTTTTTTGTAAATGTGTTTGTATTTGATAGTGTCTGCCTATGGATTATGCTGTCTTATGTCTTTTTGCGTTGTTGTCGGTTTGTGTGTCGTCTGTTCGTTTACGTTTGTGTGTTCGTTTTAGTAACAGTAGCTACTTATTATGAGTTACAGGTCCAGTATTTCGGATAATTTTATTATTATAGAGAGTTTTTTTTTTTAATTTTTCAATTAACTGATGTATTATAGGATACGTCAAGTAGCGAATTTATTCGTAATATATGTAGTTTTGTTCTCCAATGTTCACAACTTATATAAGCTTCTATATAAAAATGTCAATGCTTTTTCCTTGGTGATCATATCGAAAAGTTGTTTTTTGACGTTTACGATCTTTCACTCACAATACTTCTTCATAGCTTAATAGTAAATGAAAACAAATAAACTAACATCTATACCTGCCGATTCTCGATCTAAGCCTGCTTCTCATTGGTAGGTTCTTATCAGTTCATTTTTTGGAGGTGTCCAACTTCTGATATCAATGTAAACTATGTATATTTTATAGCCACATAATAATGGTTTCCAGTGTACTGTATAATAGAAATAGTAGAATACGAATACTCAAAATCGAGAATTCTAAACCATCATTATCTGGCTGGAAAATAAACATAACTTCCATTGGTATCAGAAGTTGGTCACCTCCACAAAAAGGTTTCATAAAAACCTATAATTTAATATAATTTTCCAACAATACTAAACCTTTAACGGACTTTTTGAAGAAATTAGCTATTAGAGCACCACCTTAGCCATGTTGATGAGATCCACCAAACTCTACATGAGACCCTATAAAACTAAGAAAAATACTGAAACACTAAACCCGCAAAACACATGTAGAAGAAATTCGCTCTTGGACGTAACACCGGATTCATAAAAGCATGATCTAATAAATTCCACATAAGAAGCAGTAAGACTAAAAAAAATATCAAAATACTTAACCCCTAACACATATTTCTAAGAAATTTGTTCAATGCTATTCCCCGTTCATTAAACGTCGATCAATTACAAAATTACATAAAGACCCTAGAATTCAATACAATTTTCAAAAAAAAAAATACTAAACATTCAACACATATTTCCAAGAAATTCGCTTAATGATGTACCGTTTGCCTATATTTGGTATCATTGGGAAAAGTCCATAAAAGGACCTATAGTAAGAAAAAATTCAAAAATACTAAACCTTCAACATATTTTGTAAGAAATTTGCTCAATAACCTACCCTGTACATCAAATCGATCTTGTACAAAATTTCATAAAGACCCTACAATATAATAAAATATTCCGAAATACTAAACCCGCAACGCTAGATGAAAGTTAATGAAAGGAAGAAAAGGAAAATGTTGAAGAATGCAGTTGATAAAGAATAGAATGAGAAATCTTTCAAGCCCAACTATTCTAGTCCTGCTCCATTACGCTACTCTAATATTACATATTATTTCTTTTAAAAATGAACAGTTATTAATGAATGATTGGAACTAAAATAACATGTTATTGTAAGTTTGTCTTATTTGCTGCTCTATTGCCATGTGAAGAATTTACCGGCTGCAAAGTTCTTCACTTTGAGGCATTGTTGTGATACTGAGAAATAACACTGAACAACAAAGTTTTTGTTTCGGGGTTGAAATTAGCCGATTTTAATGTATTTACACGTGTTAAAACCGAAAATGACCATAAAAATTATATATTAGATCTTGTTTTCAAGACATAGTATCATTCTATTATATATATATTGAGTTTTCAACAAATGAAATATTTCATCACCAACAGTTGGTACACATGTTTGTTTACATAACACCCCTCTCATCAGCTGTGCGAGTTTGTCAATTGTACGCACGTGGTTGCTATTGAAATTGTCGTGTGAAGTTGATTTTTAAATTAATTTAAGTGCTGATCTGAAATGCCTCGAAAGTGTGTGAATTCTGTCGATAGCTTTTGCTATATACCATATGTGGTGAAATAACATTTAAGGCTCAGAAACGTAAAATGTCACCTATCATTAAGACTGCCTATGAACATTATTTTGGTGTAAAAGTTGGGGACCAAGATAAATCATGGGCTCCTCATATATGTTGTAATTCTTGTTCCGTCATATTGCGAGAGTGGCTGAAAAATAACAAGTGGGCAATGGCTTTTGCAGTACCTATGGTTTGGCGTGAGCCTACCAATCATACAGACGACTGTTATTTCTGCTTAACTCCTCCCATTAAGCAAGGTTTATCTATGAAGAAAAGAGGAACGGTGAAATACCCTAATCTCCCATCTGCTCTTCGGCCTGTACCACACTCAGACAATTTGCCAGTCCCTTCTCCACCCCAAAACTATGAAATTTTAGAGGAAAGTGATGAAGTCTGTTTACAAGAAGCAACCCATCCTTCTACATCCTATGACCCTGATTTTGATGTAAGCGATAGGTCTAGTGATCCGCACAGAATTAGTCAAGCAGAGTTGAGTGACCTTATAAGAGATCTTGGCTTGTCTAAGGAAAAGGCTGAGCTGTTAGGGTCAAGACTACAACAGTGGAATCTTCTAAAACATGATGTGAAAATATCTCAGTACAGAAGGCGTCAAAAAGATTTGCTTCCTTTTTGACAAAGACAAGCTAAACGACAGCGATATTACAATACATCGGATTGACTTAATTAAAATTTGGTGGTACAAACCTCTTTTATTTGTCAATACACTAAGAATAATGTTTTTTTTAAATCAATTTTGTACTTAAAATATTCTAAAAGAAACATAACAATATTGTTTTTTGTATTTTCACTTTTCACGTATAGTATAACTTTTCTTCAAGATTAAGTGCTGTATATCTCAAAAACCAGAGCTAATAAAAAATTTTCAATGTTATTTTCGTTTTTATCACCCCAAAATTAGTAGAAATAGACTAATTTAGTGTAGGAAACATTCAAAAAAATTTTTTTTGTTGTGCAGTGTAATCTAAAGTTCTCCCACACAAGCCTGTCCGAATGTCATATCAGCTGTCAGGCGCAAACACCCCCCCCCCTTAACTCTCTCCCTACAGATTTCCATAGCACTCCCGTCTTTTTATGACCACCTTTAAGAAGACATTCCGCAGGACTTTTGCTTGTCTTTATAAAACTTATAATTGCCTTTATTTTTATTTGAGAAGTTTGATCTCTTTTAGAAATTACTAATGAAATGGCACAGCCATTCATCCTGTAAACTTTAAAATTATAAATAAAAGATTAGAAGCCCCTTTAACGTTACACAACAAGTTAATAATGTCGATGTAACTTATCTATAGATATTAAAAATATGAATCTTCAAAAATCAAAATTATTATTTTTATTTCTTATTTAACCTCACTTTCAACCAATTAGGGACATAAAGGGAGGGCTATATTCAGTTAGCCACCCAATTATAAACGTCCTAATATCTCTTGATAAGAGTAGGGTAGGATTTGAGCTTGCAGAACTAGGATTGAGGGACCAAAACAGATCCAACTTACTGTTACTGTTTTGTTGTGACATTTCTTTTATTTAAAATAAAAATTTTCTATATTCAAACCAATGTTTCTTAATTGATGAAATTTGTGTTTCAAGTTCTTACCCAACAATGAACCTAATTTTGTAGGGCCTCGAAATAATCCCAACAGCAAATTGTGTTTTACATTATAATTATTATAATAGTCCCCAGTGCTAAGGTTAACCATTCCATAATCTACAGGACTAGTGAATTAGTATTTAAACACTGGTATCACAAATCATGGTATTCCCTATTGCTAATTGACATATACCCAGCAGAAAAGAGGTCCCATTCATGATGGCATCTCTTCCCCTCGGTAGGGTGAAAAGACCGCTTCTGGCGCACGCAAATGAAGAGAATGGCGGACACCACGGTTTTCCGCCAAAAAATTCTTACCTCTAAGCTAACCTCTTAGGATTAAGAGAGTCGAGTAGTGGCAGCCGAGGCGATAACGATACACGAGAATTGTTACCGAGTAGTGACCTGCCCGGCCAGTTGAGTCTAGATTAAGTTTTATACTAAATTCATATATTCTATCAAATAACCAATATTATCATACTCTTTATTTTTAGTTTATTTAATTTTTTTTTAAACAAGAGGGCTGTTCTTTTATTTTACTTTATTTTTCCCCTTTCTGTGATTTTAATTTAAAATATCAACTTCAAATTAAACTTCATTATTAAGTATACAACTCTTTATTATTATTATTTCTTATATTTTATTAGATATTTATTAACAACACCTATTCAAGCTAAACAATTTTTAAGAACATTTCAAAAGATGGAATTTAATATGAATAAACCGCCTGATATCACCTCGCCCAGTCAGAAAAAACAAAAACGAGGTTGGAATATTATTCCAGACCAAAAAATAAATGAATGTAGGGACGGAAAAATAAACAATAATAAGTTTCTATTAATTGAAAGAGTGGAAGACGGAACTCTTAAAGGAGTCTCGCCCTTTCTACTATATAAAACAATAAATAATTTATGTGGGGAACCCAAAAATATTAAAAAATTAAGGAATGGTTCAATTTTAATTGAAACAAAGTCTAGGGAGCAGTCGGAAAAACTTTTGAAACTAACGAGTTTTGGAAATATTTATAAAGTCAGGGTAAAGCCTCACGACAAACTTAATATCATTAAAGGAGTAATTTTTTGTACAGATTTAGATGAAGTAGAGGAATCTGAAATATTAAATGAATTGAATAATGTCCATGTTATAGAAGTAAAAAGAATAATTTCCAAAAAAATTTCAATGGAAAGGAAAACCCACTTATATATATTAACTTTCTCCATCCCAACCCTCCCTGAAATAATTAAAGTAGGGTATCAGCAACTAAAAATCAAAGTGTATGTACTTAATCCTATTAGATGTAGGAAATGTTTAAAATTAGGACACTTTACCGACTCCTGTACTAACCAAACCATATGTTCGTTTTGTTCGAAGCCAGAACATAAAGGTTCACCATGTGAAACAATCGTTCCTCACTGTGTGAACAGTAAAGGAACGCATCCCAGTGTAGACATTAAATGTCCCAAGTTTATTCAGGCGAATGAAATAAAATGTATACAGTTTCGGGGAAAAGTTACTTACTTTGCAGCGAAAGAACTCTATAAGGAAAATCAGCCTAGTGCTGGGAACAAAAGTTACGCTGAAAAAACAAGGA
Organism: Oncopeltus fasciatus; assembly: GCA_000696205.2. Taxonomy (NCBI): domain Eukaryota; kingdom Metazoa; phylum Arthropoda; class Insecta; order Hemiptera; family Lygaeidae; genus Oncopeltus; species Oncopeltus fasciatus. Next base: position 526,912 of record KZ807118.1, read on the forward strand.
ACACAAAAAAAGGAGAAGAAATAGGTTGCCAAACTGACGATTTTATTTCACTAAGCAATACTTCCACTGAGTACAATAGATCAATGTGCTCCGAAACAGGAGAGTCTACTGGATTAACTTCATGCAAGTCGGCTTCTCCTGATAACTCCCTCCCTCCTAGCCACCCTTCCCTCCAGTCTTCTCCCTCCTCTAGCGACCTTTCATCCCCAGCTAGTCAACGTCCCTCCCCTCTACCTCACACTCAAATCCCATCATCCTCCCGGCCTCAAGAGCAAACTAGGCCTGGAGATAAATCTTTAGGAACATTTAAATGTCCACCGCTAGCTCGGCAGAACTCGACGGGAAAATAAATTTCTAAAAAACCAAGTATTAAAAATAATAAGGGTGAAAGTAAAGAAAGTAGAGACGAAATGGAGACCTCCCAATGAAAACAATGATACTAATTATAACGACATTGATAAGGTTTAATATGCCTTATAATTATTTTTCCTCCATCATCAATATAATAAATAAAAATTTAAATAGCTTCAACTCCCTCATACATCAATCCACAACAATAGAAGGTAAAATTTATTACTGCTTTGTTGCTTGCAATTTACTATTTCTATCAGAAAATTTGCCTTTAAATTCTTATTAAAAATTAATAAAGAAAGAATTGAATTGTAAGATGAAAAATAAAAATATTACAAATCTTCAATATATACCATTAATAATTCTGCTGTCCTTAAGTATGTAAGACCCTTGCATATAACAATATCCCCTAGAGTTATATGTAACAACCAATACTATTATATCCATTATATAATACACATTTTCTAGGCAAGGAAAATGGAATTAAATTTATTACAATAGTTTTTAAGTTTTCTTCTATGTTGATGCAGTTAATAGTTTTAAGACATAAAAATAAGTTTACGTATATTATAATGAAGATATATCTTGTAATTATAAGTTTTATAATTCATAAACGTAATGCCTTAAATTGCATGGAACTGTAACGGAGTTAGAACACAATATGAAGAACTTAAACTACTAATAAACGAAAACATGCCTAACATAATATGCCTACAAGAAACTAAATTAACCCCAAATATACACTTGGCTATATAAGACTATACAATCTACAGAAAATATAAGAAAATAGAGGAAGGTAACAAAGCACATGGAGGCGTTGTCATAGCTGTTCGGAAAAATATTTTTTCTGAACAACTGCAAATTAGAACCCCCTTACAAGCAACTATAGTTAAAATAAAAATAGGTATTTTTCTAACCATATGCAATTTATACCTTCCTCCAAAAGAACCCTTACTTGAACAGGCACTTGTACAGCTAATTAGTAGCCTGCCTTCTCCCTACATAGTTATAGGAGATATGAATGGCTCACACTACTCCTGGGACCCAGCTAGGACCAACTCTAGAGGGCACACGTTAAGGCGAATAATAGATGTCACTAATTCCTAGCTTTTCAATACCGGCTTAATAGCATATATCTGCCCTACAACAGGTACCAGGTCTGCAATAGATCTGGCATTCGGCTCACCTAACTTAGTTAATCACTAAACATGGGACGTATGTCAAGATCAGTGTGGGAGTGATCATTTTCCTGTTAAGCTAGCATTCAAAACGGAAATGCCGAAAGTTATTTCTACCCGAGATGGATTACTGAGGAAGCAAACTGGACAGAATTCTGCAATGCAATCCAAAAACTGTTCCATGATATGTCGACGTTAGACGAAACGGTAAATATCTTCAGTAAATCTATCGTTGAAGCCGCACTTCAGACCATCCCTAGAACAAAAGGTGCTGTCAACTCAAACTATGCACCATGGTTCGACGACGAATGTCGAGTAGCAATATAAAGCAAAAATAAAGCACTTAAATTATTTCACAAAAGTCTAACGAAAACTAACCTTATTAATTATAAACAATTCAAAGCAATAGTCCGAAACATTGTAAAAAAAAAAAAAAAAAAAAAAAAAGAATCTTTTGGATAACGAATGTTGAATCAGTCAACATGAACACTCCAACTAAATCAGTTTGGAAAAAAATACACATCATAGCAGGCAAATACAGCTCAGATTCACCCATATTAAAAATCCAAAATAATATATTAACTGATACACAAGCGATTGCAGAACATTTTGTTAATCATTTTGCAGGACTTTTTAATTATACTATTAGTCAAGAAAGGTCTACAGAAACACTAGTCTTTGATACAATTAATGAGAGGGAATAGAAAATAAAAAACTATCTGTCCCAGCCAGGAAACGAACCTGGATCTCCTGCTATCAGGGCCGGTGTACTTTCCAGTTATACTACCAGGACGTGCTAGTTGTCTTATTCAATTCCCTCTACACTAGCAAGAGTCTAACCCACGAGAAAGGCGAGAACTTCGTCTTGTACTCAAGGTAGCTGACATTGTCATACATTTTGTCGACTCTCGTCATTTACTTTATTTAATTTTTTCTTTATAAATATTTAATTTGGTTGTGGTATTTTATCCCACGAAAATTTCAAACAATTAATGAGAGGGAATAGAATATAAAAAACTATCTGTCC
>KZ807118.1:536097-549735 GCA_000696205.2 Oncopeltus fasciatus
TATATATATACTTGTTCTTACCATTTTAATGCCGACGATTTCCAACTTTACCATTCCTTTCCCCCTTCGGAACTAAGTGCGGTTGTAAATTTGATCTAAAGCGAGCTCGACAAAATCAATAGCTGGGCTGTTCAACACAGATTATGTTTGAATGCGGCAAACTCAAAGGCCATTGTATAAGAAAATTAATGCAAGGGAATAAAATAAAAAAATCTATCTGTCCCAGCCAGGACTCGAACCTGGATCTCCTACTTGCCGGGCCGGTATGTTTCCATTACAGCACTGAGACGAGCTAGATAACTTATTAAAATCCTACACACTAGGGAGAGTCTAATCCACAAGAAAGACAAAAACATCGTCTTACGCTCGAAGAAGCTGACATTGTCTAGCTATTTATCGATTCTCGTTATTTACTTATTTAATTTTCATTCATAAAAATTAATTTTGTTTTGGTTAATTATCCCATGTAAATTTTAAACAATTAATGAGAGGGAATAGAATAAAAAAATCTATCTGTCCCAGCCAGGACTCGAACCTAGATCTCTTGCTTTCTTGATCACTTGTTTAGGAAGAACCACTTGTTCAATGAATTTACAAATACTATTTATTGTTTATCTGAGTCTAGTTTCCCGGTCATTCTGGAGAAAACTTAAGAGATCATACCTGGTATGCTTATTGTTCACTCTAGCTTGTAATTATATTTCGTCATTTACTCTGATAAAATCAGATATGGTAAATCAACTCAGGGTGCGCAACTCCTTTATGACAACCTTTTTACCTTTACATTTATTTACTTAAAGATTAAAATTACATATATACACACCTTGGTAAAAGATAAATGGTATTCTTTTACCTATTCCCTGAGTCAGCATGGATAAAAAATGTTCAGAAGATTAAATTTCCTAAACCCAAGATTAAATTTCCTAGGCTAAGTCATTACTTCAAAGGGACAAAAATGTAACAAATAGACGCTAAATATTCCTGATTATAGTGCATTTATCAATAAACAAATATTGAGTTTCATTACTTTAGAGTAAGAGATTAGTCTTAATATTAGAGCCCGATACATAAAATAAACATTTTTCACTCACACTTAACATTTCAGGTAATCCTCTACTCATATTGGTACAATTTTTTGTCAGTAAAGAACATGGTTACACACACACACACTCACCCACCTACCCCCAGAAAGCATATGGGTCATCCAATGCTCAGCCGTTATCCACGTGTCCTATATATATATATATATGAGAGAGAGAGAGTGTGCATTATTCTAGGCCAATATTTCAAAAATATATTTTCTCTTCTTTAGGGCTTAAAGTACCCACAAACAATTCTTACAATTTTTATATGATTAATAATTTTAAAATCAATAAAACCATAATGTAACATTAACTACTTATCTTTTCTTTTCCACTTACTTATTACTTACTTTTTTTTGGCGCTTTATCTGCAGATGTCATTCGCGCACAATTTTTCTTATTTAGGAAATTTCCCGCCAGTGTGTCACTAATGTTACAACAAATCCTTAACGACAGCACAGTTATAACTTCCTCTCACCTCTCCTCTAAAATTTTCCAAGACATCAAGTCCACACGATCTTTTTTTCAAGACCCATAATCGGGTATCGTAACGAGTGCAAACAAAGGTGTTCAAAAACAGTTGTCATGGAACGCATAGGGAACGAAGAAAAAATAAATTCTTTGCTTTCTGACACTACCACATAAAAGCCTTTTTTCCAAAGACCCCACTGCAAGGTTATTCCGTTCAATAAATAACCACATAAAATCCTCCCTTTAAAAACCAGACTTTACGGACAACGCAAAATTTATAAATTCAACAACCTCCTATGCCCCATAGTTTCCAACATAAATTCACCTGCTTCAAATCTCAGTGAATTCCTCCTCCCCTCCCTCCAACACTTTAGCTGTCTTAACTCATATGACCTCTGCGCATACTTTCAAACTATATAATGACATCTCTGGATGCCACTTCCCTATTCACCAATGTATGTATACAATACAAGTATACAAGACAACATTTCCTCAGCTCATTGTTATATTTTCCGTATAACTCAACGGGAAAATTCAGGTAAATAATCCTCGGCCTCTGCCTTTCCAACTTTCCTTTTAAAGCATTAACTCGGGTTGATTAGTCTCGAGTGCTCTATTTTTTAGCGTGCCAGTACGACAGATTCTCTTCTACAGCAAGAAATTTGTACTTTTTTGAGTTTACTAGTTCTTGGATGAATTTAAACAGTGTTGTGCTCTCATTCCAGGTTTGGTTCCATCTCTGCCTAATGAACTATTTAAGTCCGCTATTTTTCTCGTCAGGGAGGATTAATGAATCGCCTCTACTGCCATAAATAGTGCCTCTGTAGCTGCCTTATTGGCCATCTTGGGCTTCAACATGACCGAGTATCCAAATGAATATGATTTTGACATTTATATGAGTCAGGTGTACGACGTGTGTTTGTATTCTGAATAGGAGAGGTTCTTTGGTGAATATATTTTATAATACAGAAATGGAGCTTAAGGAATCTTTGGAAAGTATTATAGTGTCACCATGACTATCGAAGGCAAGGATCATTGCTTGAAGTTCTGCATGACATATATTCGTATATTTGAGAAAAGCTTTCTTTATTACTCGATCTGGAAACATTGCGGCACATCCAACTCCTTCTTGGGTCTTTGATCTTTCAGTGAATACTACATTGTGGTCATAGAAGTCAGCTTATCTCACCCTAAATTTTTTTTTTTTTTTTTTTGTAATTTCGGTTAATGCGTCCCCCTTCATTAACCGGCATAGCTTAAATTCAGTATGAATAAATTCTTGAGTCCAAGAGAAGTCAAGAATTTATCCATTGACTTCTACATGGAATTGAGGGATTGAATTGTTCAGATATTGATCTGAGCAACACAAAAGCTCTTAGTGACCTCGTACGAGACAGTAGACTTTGATACACGGGGGAGAGTTACTATTTTTATATTGATTGTGAAGATAATGCCATGGTTTTACTAACTTTTTCACTACATAAGAAAAAGTGATTTGGTTGCCACCACTATTGAGATGGCAGGTGTCCTGACTTATCATAGATTGCTTTAAGATTAGTGGTTCTGAGCGCACCAATGGCAATGCGTAGTCCGCTGACAACAACGTCCACAAAGATTTGCTTGAGCCACGATTTTCTGGCAGCTCCATAAATTGATCAGCCAATTTTGAGCGAACAAGGTCGTCAAAGATACTCATAATTACAGTTGTATCATCTCCTCACCTGGAACTGGCTATCGATTTATCTCCTTCACAACCCCTGTTAACGTTATTAATTAAATTGTTTTATTGTCAAAAATAATTTTCCACGAATCTTTGGCTATCTTTATATATAATAGATTGTCCATTTTGTAATACATTATGATGGTTATGAGCACAGCAACAGTTTCTGATTCTGAAAACGTGAAACCTGTTTGGTTAGCAGCTTCGCAAAATTTGTCTATGGATACCTGCAAATCCTCATATTTTCCTACTCAGAGTGAGCGATGTAAAGAGCTATATAGAAACTTTTGGACTGGTGGATGGGCCTTTCCTTGAACGCTGCTGCTGGCTATTACTGGTACAACTAAAGCTGGTTCCTTGAATTATTCTATTTTCCTGGAGATATTTCGGTGACAGTTTATCTGCTCTTTTATTCTGAAGTAAGGATCTTTTTTTTTTTTCTTTTACTTGCTGACTAGCTTTTTGATCCATTGCCATATTTTGACAGAAGGGTGCTTGTATATGTTTCTGTGTTTAATTCGACCTGGGGGAGCCGGATTCAGCTCCTTGCCTCCTTGAGAGAGTCAAATTATTTTTTTCAGGGCTCTGTGGGTACACATTTACTTTACACATTTATTTTAGTTCCTTATGTTAAAGTGTTTAAAGCTGCCTCTGATTTTCCTATTACTCGCTAAAAAATCTTTGAAAGCCTCATAATTACTTTTTTCATTGTCTATAAAGTCTAAGGTAAGTGAGAACTCACCAGTCTTCCTTATTAGCTTGACTCTCTGAGCTGCATATTAGTTGCATTTTATTACTAGGGGTGGATCATCCACTGGGGCCTTGCCGAATTCGCACATGGTTGTGTGGCTTAATTTGAAATAATGGTGTTTGCTTTCGAAGCACCCATGTCCAGAAAGCATATGGGTCATCCAATGCTCAGCCGTTATCCACGTGTCCTCCAGCCTTTGCTGAATTGTAGGGAAGATTTGGCGAGTGGTACTTCCTTTGGTAGACGCTGTCCATCTTCTTTTCAAAGCACTGATAGCGGCTTTCTTAAATACTTCCCAATGATAGATAATAAAGCTTTTGAAAGCAAATAGAGAATTAAAGGCAAGATTAAAGAATATAAAAACTGAATTATTGTGAATATTTATAAGCAATAAGACAAAAATTTCTGTGAGGAAACATTACAAAATAAACATTTAAAAAAAAATCCTATATGTAGGGGCACATATGGACTTCCTCATTAGTCAAATAAACTTGACGGTTGTTGGTGATACTATGCTTTTTTTTAAAACCAAATGTAAATTTGAAAGCCTAGCCAAAGGCTGTTTTCTAGTCAATATTGTAAATAATTTTGTATTGTATCAGTCAAAATTTTATTTTGGCTCAGAGAATCTAAACGTAGAGTTTTGCAAAATAAATCAGAAAACCTTATATTATTAGGTTCTCCAAGCTGCGCAACCCAGGACCAGGATATCAAGACAGAAAGTGACTGGGTTGTTTATCTTACAGATTAGGTGAACTGTAACAGTAACACTGACAGTGTCACTAACGTCTTAGAATTAGGCCTTAAGGTTGCACTCCCAGCCAAAGATGATAACAATGATTACATATGACAATAGCACATGTTGAGACTTTTTCAGAAGAAATAATGACACTATTACAAACAGAGGCCTGATATCTGAAATTTGTTATATAATTAATAACTTCGTGTGGAATGAGGATCGTGAAATGATCTAATTCAGAGTAACAATCACTTTCAGGCTCTAGAAAAACATTTAATAGTTTGTAAGAAATTTATGAATAAAAATTTTAAATTAAGAAAATTATTAACTCTCTACTCCTTCAATGTGACAAAGGGAATAAGTCAGTGCTGATGAGTCGGTCGAAATATGGAGAAAAAATGCACTTTCTTAGGGACAACAATACATATGCCCCCATGAAAGTGATCCAACTTTTAAAATACAAAAAATATTTTAATAACCACATAAAAGATTTTATAGATCTAGGAGCCATTTCCAAAGCTAGGGGATAATCTTGAAAAACTATAATGGGCTACCTCAAAATATACGTGTTGCCTAAAAATGTCATCATCATTCAAGGAACCTATTTTTGTATATTTATGACAGTTATATCCATCCCCAAAGATAATATTGAAGAGGAACCTTCGTGTTTTCAATGATAAGGGATGTTACATAGGATTAACTTACGAAATATAATTGAAAGTTTGTGACAAAGAATTGAAGAAAGTGACAAGTGAATTAATTTTAGTCACAAGTGCCACCAGACATGGTGATGCATCACTCACTACTGCATGGAATGCTAAGCCCAATACATCGAGCCGGCTTATGCAATTCTACAATTAATTTAATTTAATTGTAATTTAGTTAGTTGACTGTAAGTAAAAATGTAGGCTGTTTTACTAAAAATAAATATAATGAAATAAATAAACCGTGGTGTTTCTTGGTGGGAGTGATGCCAAAATGTATTAAATTTGAGTTAATGTTATTAGTAAATTTAGAAAAATAAATTGGAGTTTTTGGGGGAGTTGATGAGATGAAAGTGCTGATTTTATGGTGCACTGGTTGAAGTCTAAAGCTAAATTTTGACTGGAAGTTGATTATCGCAGGTTGGCTGGTTGAATTTATAGGCAAACTACATGATATGATGATTTTAAGTAGGGTGATTTTGCCGGTTCTGGGTCACGCAAAAGATTAAAATGGCGGACATCCAGAAACTACCATGCTGGTTCTGGGGTACGCAAATGTTTAAAATTGAGGATCCTTTGAGCGCAAATTTCCTACCTCATTGCTTTTGACGTCATAGGAGCGACCTACCCTGCTGGGGGCCGCTAAAGATTTTAGCGAATTTCCTAGCAACTAAAACACAACCTTCTAAGGCGAATTTCCTTGTAACCATGACGTAACCTACCTAGTCCAATTTCCTAGTAACCTATTCTACAGCAGTGATGGGAAATCCCCTCCCCCGCTTATCTTTTGATCTTTGACCTCCAGAATATTTTATTTTAAATTAATCTTAATCCCCTACAGAGTTAATCTCCCAATATTCTGTTATTGTGTGTTTTAGACCTTTAACATATAACCCTTACCTCCTAGAGAATTTCCTTGTAACAACGGCGTAACTTATGAGGGGGCTAATCCCGCCTCCTTTGTAATTGGCTTTTCAGTTGACTTTTGACCTCTCATCCCCCAGAGAGGAAAGTACTAATCTCCTGAGCCAAAGGTCCGAGGTGCAAATATTACCGCGCACAGTAAATTTTTTTTCTTTCTATGTTACTTTTTGTAATGCAATTCCTAGGTTGCTATTAGGAAATACCCAGCCCTAATTTGGCACCATTTTTCATTGAATTAAAAATGATGCGGACAGAACAGGGTACTGACCAAGCCTTCTCTAGTGTGGGTTGTGACCTTGATATGTATTTTCTCCCTTGGCCTTTATGGCTAATTGAGGGAAGATTATTTATTTAATTAATTAAATATCATAATCCCTCATGGAGATAATCCTCCCTAATACTCTGTTATGTGTTTTAGAGATTGCCACTCTATTCTGAACATCCATGACTCAAGGCAAGCTTTTATTCGTCAATTATTATTAAGAGGATTTTCTTTTTACCTTTGTCCCCCAGACTTGGGCATATTGTAGAATGTAACTCAAGGGATCCGTCAGTAGGTGAACTTCATGAAAAATATTTACGTTAGGTATTTTTATTTTATTTTAGATAGACTTACCCTTTAAAGAACGATTTTTCTCAAATTTCTTACTTATTTTTATTCTTAATTTGATTTTGTACCTGTAACATATATGTAGGTGTCTAATTTGGCCCTATTCATTCTGTTTTTATATGTTAAGGATGATCTTTTAACATTTAACCCCAAGAATATTTAATTTAAATAAGTATTTTAACTCCCCCCCCCACCACCTTCCTATATTATTTGTTTTTGGTCCCTTTGACCTTGAATTTGGCACTGTAGAATGTTACTTAGGGGTGCGTCAAAGGACGAACTTCGTAAAAAAAAATGACCAATACTTTTATTTTATTTTAAACTCTTATCTTTTAAGACGTACGAATGCAATTAGGAGAAATTTCCCCTAATTGAAGACTTTTAGAATCTCTTTTTTAAGTTTTAACCTTTGACCTTAGACCCCTAGGCTGGACATGTAACATGAATTATGATAGGGACTAATATGGAATCGAGGAATGTGTATATTAGCAAATTTCGTCTAAAAGGGTTATGCTATGAAATTATGACGTAAGGGGTGCGTCAAGTGGCGAAATTCTTTAAAATGTGTGTTGCAGGATTGGTATTATGGAAAACTTTATTGAATTATGGAGTTAATATGTAAGTATGTACTTGACCTAGGTATAATGTAGAGGATAAACTGACATGGCAGCTCCATGTAAAAACTAAACTGATACAAGCCCATCACAGTCTAACTTTACTTTGCCCTCTAATAAACAGAAAATCCCCACTTAAACACTCCCTGAGCTCACTACTCTACAAGTCGCTGATCCGCCCAATACAGACGTACTCCTGCCCTGTCTGGTTCGGCGCCAGTAACAAGGCTTCGTAAGGAATCAGCAGATCAGGAGTGAACTGGGAGTTGAGACCATCTCTATTCACATCCAGGACCTCACCTACAAATACCATGAACGTCTGCTCTTCAGGAGCTGCCACCTTCCGTCTCGGAGCAGTCACCCAGCGACGCCTCAAACCTAGACTATATCAGCATTTACTACTTTAAAAATTGTATTATATTTTTGTTTTCTTGTGTAAATAGTATAGTATTTATTGTATACGTACCATATCTTCCACCTCGTGTAAAAAAAACTATTGTTTTGGGCCAAGAATAAAAAATATATTTCTCTTTCTCTTTATTACGCATGGGGTGCGTATGCGAGCGAATTCTTAGAAATATGTGTTGCAGGTTTAGTATTTTCGTAATTTCATAGTCTTAGTTAGCCCAGACATTCAGCTTCCGGAGTAGAGACCATTTGTTTTTGGAATTTGAGGCCATGGAGAAATCCTGGGTGATGTTCCTTTCGTAAGATCATCGAATGGGGAGTGTAAAAGAAGAATGACTTTTAGAACTCGGGATTTGAGTGATTCGTTGATATAGAGAGATACACCTCGACCATGCATACGAATAAGAAGGGAGAAATGGCCAAATGGAAAGCAGACACGGAGTTCACAATGATTAGTGTTCACTAAAATTGTGGGAAAAGTGCTGGTAAATGCAATAATAACTAAATAAAATTGCAATAATAATAAACACTATATTTTCCCTGCTGCTCTTCACTTTCTCGCTAACAAGTACAGTCGACGATTCGTCGGGCTCATATCCTGACGTTAATCTAATGACTGTCATTGTCCTACCTGCCCAGGTGATAATTGATGAGGGCCCTCTTCACTTTCCTTAGGCAAATGAGCTCATTCCTCAATGTTTGCTAAACGAACTTCATCACGATGACAGAAAGAATGGGATCGTTTCTGCTTGCTCTGAGTCGCTTCACGGTGTCAGTTTAAGGCCGAGGCTAATAGTCACTGTCATTGGGTGCATTATCTGCTTATTCACATTTCGAGCAAAAGCAAAGTCTTCCATGTTATAGTATAAAAATTTACAATTATGACATGCTATCACAAAAGGAGAGTTGTTGAAAAGCCCTGAATACTTGGTCACTAAATAATAATAAAACGGATTTTTGATAACCTGTGTATGATAAGCTTGTTCTTGATGTAGTCTAGAGCTTGTCCCAGCTCCACTGCAAACTGGATGATGGACCTCTCAGAGAAGACTACATCCTGCAAGAGGTGATAGCGAAGATCTCCACCCAACAGTAGGTCTGACACTATGAATATGTCTTCCTCATCTGGAACACAATGGAACACACATGACACATACGTATCCCCACTGAATACATTTCAGTTGGATTCACTGAAGCATATGCTGCATAGGCTACAATCTTTAGTGTATAAATTTAAACGAAATCCAAATTCTGGTCTATATATATATTACGACAGATTCTCTTCTACAGCAAGAAATTTGTACTTTTTTGAGTTTACTAGTTCTTGGATGAATTTAAACAGTGTTGTGCTCTCATTCCAGGTTTGGTTCCATCTCTGCCTAATGAACTATTTAAGTCCGCTATTTTTCTCGTCAGGGAGGATTAATGAATCGCCTCTACTGCCATAAATAGTGCCTCTGTAGCTGCCTTATTGGCCATCTTGGGCTTCAACATGACCGAGTATCCAAATGAATATGATTTTGACATTTATATGAGTCAGGTGTACGACGTGTGTTTGTATTCTGAATAGGAGAGGTTCTTTGGTGAATATATTTTATAATACAGAAATGGAGCTTAAGGAATCTTTGGAAAGTATTATAGTGTCACCATGACTATCGAAGGCAAGGATCATTGCTTGAAGTTCTGCATGACATATATTCGTATATTTGAGAAAAGCTTTCTTTATTACTCGATCTGGAAACATTGCGGCACATCCAACTCCTTCTTGGGTCTTTGATCTTTCAGTGAATACTACATTGTGGTCATAGAAGTCAGCTTATCTCACCCTAAATTTTTTTTTTTTTTTTTTTTTAGCNTCTTTAATTTAGATTTTCCAGGCTATACCTGCTTTTTTAAGAAAGTTTAACAGCCCCTCCACTGAAGAGGGGTTGTTCCCAAATCTAATAATAAAATTTTATATAAAATACATAAAAAATAATAAAATTTTATTATTCTAAATTCTAAACTATTAAATGAGGCCCCGGCTTACCTTAAAGGATCCTTTTCGTCTCACAAGACAATCTCTAAGTGTTCGAGTCCCTCTTAGGGCAAGCTTTGGAGAAATAAAAGCCATGCCTGAACCCATGGTTACTTAGAATATGGTGGCTAACAGGAGATAGCCCCCTCCCCCCTCTCAAAAACCTTGTTGTTAAATGGGTGTTTAAAAAAAAAAAAATTTACAGGACTTAGCTTTTTTTTTTTGGCTTTGAAAAAGTTGTATTGCTTGTCATTCTGTGCCTGGTTTTACCTCCTGTGGGAAAGCATCTAAGTTAAAATAGCGAAACACCTCTTAAGGATACTGTATGGTTTGTTGTCGGGATTCGATCCGTTTTACACTAGAGTCAATAGGAGGCCCAAGCTGGACTCACATCTCCTACTGATAAGGCGCTTCTAAGAATGATTACGACAACTCCCTTTCGCTACTGACCACACAGAAATGCCAGCACGCAAGATGTTCATCCAGTCGGTAGCTAGAAGAAGAAGAAGAAAATGAAGAAAATAAACTTTATTCTGGGACTAACTGACTCCCCTTGAATAACATAGGTGAATTTTACATAAAGCCTTTTCTGGCTCAAAAAATATACATTATTCGTATAAATAAATAAAACATAAATTATTTAGAAAAGAAATAGTAAAAATTAAACAAAAACGTTAAAAAAACAACATTTTCTCAAGGCTGATGAGTTAACAATCTATAACAATATGACTGGGGAAAGAGAAAGAAAAAATAAAAACAGTGAGCTTATAACAGGTTTAGGAAAAAAAAAATTTATGCGAAGTACCATTAAAAGAAAACACAAAATCACACTTTACTCACACTAATTCCATTATTTTACATACATATCACAAGCGCATAAAATTCATTAAATCTTTAATAAGCAAAAATCATAGTTAGGAAGATTCAGTTTGGACGAATAGAAGATGCTGAAAAAGGAGGGATTTGAAAATGGAAAGAAAAGGAGCACGTCAAGATTTTGGGGCTAGGGAGCTGCCTGAGCTAGGAAAGAGCGGCGAAATGAAGCAGTTCTATAAGAGGGAGTTTAAAGATCAGAGGTACGGGATCTAGTGTGACGTGAAGGGACTGAGGAGGTGAAGGTAAGGAGTATGTGTGGAGACAGTATTATAAAGGAAGGAACCAAAGAAGTAAAGTATGCGGAAGCAAGGAAACAACCACTTTAAATCTGTATACAGGCCAGTTACCCGGGAATTCCTAGGTGAGCCAAAGACCAACCTAACGTAACAGTTTAAGAGACGCTTTAGTCTATCATCAAGCCCACCCAAGACGCCGCCATATACCACACAACAATAATCAAAGGGGGGAGAATAAGTAAAGAAACAACAAGTTGGCACGTGGAGCTCCACCCCTGCTGGGTAGGAAAGAGCTGGGAATCGGAATTGTCGGAGAGACGCAAAACAGCGCCGGGAAATTTGGGAAATGTGATGCTTCCAGGAGAGGTTTTGGTCAAAGGTTCTTTCAAGATTTCTAACTGAGAAAGAGAAGGAAATAGGAGTATTATTAATGGTAAAATTAGTTAGGGTAGGAAGGAAGCTTAATTGGGAAACGGAACCTAATACAGTGTCATAAATATTAACTCAGTTGTGGTTTATCCCTACTGGGTGGGGGATGCGGTTGTGGTAAAACATTGCTCACATATTGAAGTTCTGAATTGGCGGTGGGAGGAGGGATGTGTGAGATGGTTGGCCGTGATATACGTGGTTGAGGCTGAGGTAGAGGTTGAGGTGGAGGCTGAGACGAGGTCTGTGGCTGAGGTTGCTGTTGAGGGTTAGGCTGGCGTCCAGTTCGAGATAGAGATCTAGGCCTGGGTTGTAAGTCTGCCTGGGCACCCGCCCATCTCTGTTGGATTCTGTTCTTGGGTGACAGATCGATAACAGACACCTGGTTGGACAAGTCTTGATGGTGGGCGAAAGTTTCGGGTTGCAGGTTGCTGCGATGATACTTGTTGATTGTATACTTTTTGTTTGATCTGCTTGTATACATCGCAGTCCCTGTAGCAGGCAGGATGGTTTATGGAGCAGTGGGCGCAAGTAGCAGATTACTCCCATCTTTTTTGGCAGTTACTGGTGTGATGTGAACCGCCACATTTTACGCACAGCGGGTTATAATTGCAGCCGGCTTTGTTATGCCCCAATTGTTGGCAATTATGACACTGGAGTACCTCTTTTTTTACGTAGGGCCTCTCAGCTTTGATGTGTTCGGCACAGAACTGAAATTGAATATATTTCTCGATCTTGTCGTGTAGTTCCTAATAACTACACGTAGAGTCCTCTCTTCTCTTAGCTGGTACGTGTGGAACTGGGCGATTACTCATTTCAGGTAGCGTGCTATCTCTCTATAAGAGTCTGATGAGTCGGAATTGATTTATGTGTCTGTCTTTCGGCTCAAATATATGTATTTTCCACGGCCTCCTTTTTCATCCAGCTGTCTGCACATCAGGCCAAAATCCGAAATGTTTTAACAAATATTGGAGGGGGCTTCAGTGAGGTTTCAGAGGTCTCCATGGTCTCTTCATTAGAGAGCACATTGAATGGGTTCTCTGTGAAAAATGGTGACGTCTCTGTGAGCCGTGAAGTAGTGGTCTGAGCGGGGTCGAGCAACGCGGTATCGGAGGGTGAGACTGTTGGTTGATGTGGGTTATTAACCGGCGATGCAGTTCTACTTGTGGTGGAGGTATAATCATTTAGGCTAGAAGATGAAGGTGTCTTCGTGGCTCTATTTTTGTCTTGCTTTGTTTTATTTTTAGGGGGCGACATTTGAGAGCCTCCCGCTGAATGAGGGCGCTTTCCTTTCAACGCTATTTTTTTTAAATGGTAGGCATCTCCCATTACGTAAATAATAAATAAACAGTAAATATAAATATGTACAGCTCTTTATCGCTAAGCCGGGGACCAAGCAGAGATTACTTAATCTGCTTAGCCGATAGTGTAAGCCGGCCGATAACAGCCGGCTGGCTGGGAGCTGGAGGGGACGAGCCTGACCAAGCACGTCTGCATGTATGCTCCTCACTACTAAATAAAATTGAGTATTTCACTCACTTGCTGTGGGCTTGTTCTTCTGTGAAATTCCTCGAAAGTTCGTCAACGTCTTCAGACTGGCTACATCTTTAACTGTGACCAGTTTGGTAACAAATGAACACTTTTAATCACTTCTAAAGAAACAGTTGCAGAGAGCTAACAAAACACGTTCTCTCTCTTCAATGGCTGCTGTCGAACTCCACTTCTATGTATTAAGAACGGTAATACATTTTTTTTTTAATTACCTTCTTCTATTTTTCAATAATTATGAATTAATTAATAGTAGTTGTAGTAGTAGATCATAATAGAGGGCAATCAACTTCTAGGTTATTACCCTTTAATATATTTACTATAAATCAGTTAATAAAAGACAGGAATCAGGATTATTTCGACCACTATAACAACCCAAATTAATGGATTTTTAAATATTATTATATATATTTAATAAATTATAATAAATAAATTATTATTAACTAAAATAATAAATAATATCTCATTCTTTAATTTAGATTTTCCAGGCTATACCTGCTTTTTTAAGAAAG
>KZ807118.1:550337-571572 GCA_000696205.2 Oncopeltus fasciatus
AAATATTAATTATATATTTATAAAAAATGTAACCATACCTTGGTATAATTTACGACGAATTACCCCCTGCTGTCCGCTGGTGATCCATCTCGAGCAGCCTTAAATGGACCTTTAATAGTAATAACGTAAGCTGCTGACCCGGATAAATTCAATCCTATAATTTCATTGGTGTGTCCACACGTAACTCTATCTTCCTCTCCGTACTCCCACGTCACAGCTTTGGGGTGGAGAGGCGAATTTGCCACATGGCAACTGATAGACACTTGCAGACAGTAAGTAGTTTCAGTATTTATCCTGGAAATGACTGCTCACTTACAGGTTCATCTGCTTAATTATTTTTGGGACACTCATAGGTTATATTGCATATTTTTAGGGCGTAGATGAGTTTATTCCATTAAACTGACTTTATCGTACATTGTACTTTTTGTTATCTGTGAGCCATTCAGCTTGAACTTTTCATCACTCTTCAATGCTCGAACGTAGTAGTAGTAGTAGATCATTGGAGGGCAATCAACTTCTAGGTTATTACGCCCTATAAATACCCTTTAATATATTTAGTATAAATTAGTTAATAAAATACAGGAATCAGGATTATTTCGACCACTATAACAACCTAAATTAATAGATTAATTGATAACATTTTTTTTTAAATATTTTTATATATATTTTTCTACAACAATCCATTAATAGCTAGTAATAATTTACCAAATAACTCCCAGCAATCTGCTATAACATTTTGTTAACATATTATGTTATAAACAATAACTCTGGTCTCGCTTCAATGCTCGAACGTCAAAGCGCTTATGATGCATTCTTCCACTCCAAAATAAATTCTCTAGTAGTTTCCAACGCACCCTAGGTCCGGGTTAGCTCTATTGGATCGGGGCGTAGTCGATCACTGCACTAAATAGTTTGGTTTTGTATCTACGAGTTTGAGCATGGTTCGATCCACATGGATTTCATCCGGTCTTCCTCCGTAGGAGACCACATCCTTGTACCGCAGCATTTCGAGACATGGTCCGCACTTTTGCCTCAGAGTGTTGCTGAAATCTGCATTTCCTTGCTAGAGGTTCTCTGAATCTTCATGCTTCTTCACCAAGTACACACGTACTTAGTGGCTGAGGTATCAGATATCAGGGAGCCACAAGCAAGGAAACGACCTAAACATCTGCCTTTTACTGACAGAAAGCAGATCAGAGCCACTGACTGTTACTTTTAGTCCTGCTTTCAGTGAAATACTAACTGGGACTTTTTGTTTTCTCTATATAAGGTGAGAGAACAAAATAAAATTCTCTCTCCAAGTGAAGAAAATCCCTACATAAGAATTATTGATTACTGACTATAACAAAGTTTTTTTTTTACTATTATTATTACCGTCTTAGTATTTTTTTTTTTTTTTTTAGTTTAAATACTTTTTTTTATGAATGACATCCTACACAGCGTGCATCTTGCAATGTGCTCTTAAAATATATAATAAATATGTACAAATAAAATAATAATATACAATGTAAATTAATATAAATAAAGATACAACAAATTTAAAAAAAATTTTTAATACATAAATGTTTAAAGAGTGGAATTTATTAAAACGGGTTGTGATAACTTTTTTTACAAACGGGATTTCAAGGTCATTGTGGATTAAGGAGTTGGGTGTGCATTAACTATGATTCTTAGGATTTTGGATTGGAAGGACTGTATTCTTTGGATGTTGGATGGTATAGCAGTTCCCCACAGTTCGACTCCATAAGTCCAAATAGGTCTCAACAGTGTCTTGTAAAGAGTTAGTTTGTTAGTCACAGTTAAAGTTGACTTGCGGTTTAGCAGCTTGTAAAGTTGTCCAAATCTACTGTTTAGTTCCTGTCATTTGATGTGTGCGTGTTCCATGTTAGTCGAGACTCAAGATAAAAGCCCAGATACCTGACGCAGTCGGAAGTTGGGATGGGAATATCATTAAAGTAAATTCTGTCAGGTTGTTTATTCTTAGTGTGAACGTAATTTGACAGCATTTGCCTTCGTTGACTTTAATGCGCCAGAGCTGGCACCAGCGTTGTATGTCCATTAGATGCCGTTGGAGATTTTGTCTGGCAGTAAGTGAGTCAGCATCGGTAGAAAGGATTGCTTAGTCATCTGCAAAGGTTGCTAGGAGTGTGTTAGGATGTGTCGGGATATCGGCTGTGTATAGGATGTAAAGGATGGGGCCAAGCGCACTACCTTGTGGAACTCCCGCTTCCACTTGGTAATAGTCGGAGTAATCTAATCCTTGCCGGACCCTGAAGAATCGATCGGTTAGGTAGGAGCGAAGGATAAAGTAAAGGGTGCTTGGGAGAATGGATTTTAATTTGAACAGTAGTCCGCGATGCCATACTTTGTCAAATGCTTGTGACACATCGAGGAAGGCACCAACGCAGTACTGCTTGTTCTCGAGAGTGGAAGATATGCGATCTACAACACGAAACACCTGTTGGATCGTGGAGTGTTGGGCTCGGAAACCAAACTGGTGCTTTGGAAGTATATGGTGATCGTCTAGGATTAATATTAGTCTTTTAAGAAGAATCTTCTCAAAGACCTTTTAAAAGAGGGGAAGCAAGCTTATTGGGCGATAAGAAAAAGGATTACTTGAGGGTTTGCCAGGCTTTGAGAATAGGATTACGTTGGATAACTTCCACAGGAGAGGGAAGTGTGTGGTTCGGAGAATGGTGTTGTAGAGGTAGGTGAGGAATGTTACTGCTTTATTGGAAAAGTGGTTTAGAATTTGGGCTGTAATAAGATCATACCCGGGAGACTTGCGTTTAGGCAAGCGGGAAAGGATATATTTGACTTCAGAGGGGGTGACGGCTTTAGGAGGTGGTGACAGAGGAAGAGGGGAATCAAGGAATTCTTCTACCTCCGTCCTCTTAGAAGTATTGATATTTAATACTAAATTAAAAGAGAGGAAGAGAGAGGGGATATATCATTGCCTCATATTTTAGGAAATGGATGTACTAGATTATCCCCTTAATAAATATTAATAATCATAGTTTACTCAGTGAACACATTTGACATTGATAACATTACCATTCTTACCACTGAACCCTATGAACACAAACGCTTTTTATCTCAAACCGTTCACATTAACTTACAACACAATCCAGTTAACGACAGAACGGACATAGAACAAACTTTAACTTATTCAAACATTTTCAACATTCTGAAAAAAACCATTAACCCTCCTTCAAAATAAACCTGTCAAACATTTCTCCTAGATCCTTGAGCTTCTTGTGTGAAATAATTCCTATGTAGGTTTTCCTGGTATTGTACCTTTTGATGCAGGTACAATACCAGGAAAACCTACAATACCAGGAAAACGCTCTCCCTTTGTACTTATATTCCCTACCCTTCACTTGTCCATCTCAATATTTCCTAATTTACAAACCCTACCTCTCAGTCTTGAACATTTGGTCCAGGTTAAAACACCTCCCTTCTCGCCTTCTT
This sequence comes from Oncopeltus fasciatus, assembly GCA_000696205.2. Lineage (NCBI taxonomy): Eukaryota > Metazoa > Arthropoda > Insecta > Hemiptera > Lygaeidae > Oncopeltus > Oncopeltus fasciatus. Next base: position 553,809 of record KZ807118.1, read on the forward strand.
GATAGGTAGTTGTGGTGAACTTTTTACTCGTTTGTTTTTGCTCTCCACAGTATTTGATATCACATTACTTTTAGTTTCGTCAATATTTCATAATAACAACATAAGTCAATACATTTTTTATGTTTTTCTTATCACATTGTATTTCAATAGCCCTGAAGATGGCTTACAATATATGGCAAAACGTCGAAAAGACACATTTTAAAAATAAATATTTTATTTTGGTTGTGGTTTTTTATCCCACGTAAATTATAAACAATTCATGAAAGGGAACAGAAAAAAAAAAATCTATCTGTCCTCGCCAGGAATCGAACCTGGATCTCCTGCTATCCGGGCCTGGTATGCTAGGTGTAACGGTCAGCATACCAGGCCCGGATAGCAGGAGATCCAGGTTCGATTCCTGGCGAGGACAGATAGATTTTTTTATTCGGTTCCCTCTCATGAATTGTTTATTTTTAAAATAATTTTATTTTTTTTGTATCAACCTTGACCGAACCCTGAAAAATTCTCTACTAATAATCTCCACGGTCAAAAACTCTCCATTTGCAATATATACAATGAAGTTGGACTCCAGAGCCGATGAGACCTGTATACCGTCCAGCTGCGTTCAAAAAGGTAAACTTCTGCTAAAACTCAATTCAAATTCAAAATTTTAATTTAAATTATTATTGTGAATTTCCTGATGTACGAATGTTGAGACGTTTCCTTCAATAGTCCGTTGAAGCTGAGATGCAAAATGTATTACCCCAAATTGCCTGTGGATGTTCATCTGCTTTCATTAAAACACAGGATAACATGGGAGGGGGATAGGCACCCTCCCCTCCCCACAGGTGTAGAGTAGGATATTTCCTAAAATTTGGGGAATTAGCCTCCCTCGCAGGTGTTGGGTACTTTATAAGGAATCGTCCAGAAATCTCTAAGAGCTAGTTATAAAGCTAATACCATTACTTATTTGCCCCCCTCACAGATAATAGGGTAGGTTACTAGGTAAGAAATTTTCTTGGGTGGGTTATGACGAGATTACTAGGAAATTCGCTTTTTACGCTCCTATATCGACACTAGCGATGAAGTATGAAATTTGTTAAAATCTCTATGGACCCACTAACCCGTGGAAAATTCGCTCCTATGACGTCACAAGCAACGATGTAGGAAATTCACATATAATCATTTTGAACCCATTTAAGGGGAAGGTCGCTCCTATGACTTATGACCCATTGACCTCTAAAAAAATTTGCTCCTCTGTCGTATGATGTCACCAGCATTGAGTTTGTTGTAGATGTTTGGGTGAAAAACCTTGAGCGCTGCTATTTTGATCCAATGAGGTAGCTTTAGAGGTGAAAATTGTTGGCGGGAAACTATGGAGTCCGCCATTTTCATCATGCTTATGTGTGTGTGTGTGTTTGCCAAAACTGCCACCGAATTTCTTGGATGTTTGCCATATTCATCATTTGTTTGTGCCGGAACTGCCACATTTTTCCAATTGTACGTAACTAAATAAGAAATACATGAAACATAAAATACCACGCCGAAGAGAAGAAGCACTTATAGACTCAGAATAATCAATCAATGAAATAATTAAAATATTTAAATAAGGCCTCCTATTTAATAAAATGTATGGTTTGTATCGAAATAAGCTTAAATAAAAATACTACATTCAGATCATTTTAATGGATAACAAAAATGGAATATGCAAATATGAACATGTTTATAATAAACTAAATTGTCTGTTTATTTATTTACAAAAAAGTGATATGTGAAAGTTGTTTGATTTTTTCGAGGTGATCTTGTAGGTTTTAGAAACAGTTTTAGGATCGGAATGGGAGGATAGGATAGCTTTGTCGTCCGCAAATAGAGCTAAGAGGGTACTTGGATGGGTAGGGATGTCAGCAGTGTACAAGATAAATAGGATAGGCTCAAGCACACTACCTTGAGGAACTCCCGCTTTCACTTGGTAGAAATCGGAGTAATCTAATCCTTGCCTAAAAAAGTTTGATAAGTAAGTTTTAAGGAAAAGGTAAGTGTTACTAGAAAGTATGGATTTCAGTTTAAACTGAAGACCATTGTGCCAGACTCTATAAAATGCTTGGGAAACATCCAAAAAAGCCCCTGAGCAGTAATCTTTGCGCTCAAGGAAAGAGGAAATGTAGAATGCTTACTTCTGATGCCTAACTGATGATTTGGGAGGATATTGTTGGACTCAATGGAAGGCATCATTCGTTTTATTATTGTTTCGAAAGCTTTGAAACTGTGGGATGGAGACTTATAGGTCGTAACTCATCCCTACAGGTTTATGTGGTAATTTTCTAATATTTCCAGAGGAGGGGGAAGTGGGTAGTCCTGAATATGCAATAATAAATGTAAGTCAAGAGTACAATTGCCTTCTTGACCTCGTAAGGTGTTACTGCCTTGAGTGGCAAGGAAATAGGTAATAGCATGTCCAGGAACTCCTCAGTCCCCGCAGCATTAGACAGGTCTAAGGGATCTAAATAAGAAGTTAATGTTTGCTTGAGGTGGTAGGCAAATATTTCTGCCTAGTCTTTGTCAGAAGAGGCCCAGGAACCATCTCCTCAAGGCGCAAGGGAGTAGAAGCTTCATAGATCTTAATGATTTTGTGAGTAGCAATCCAAAGCGATTTGTCTCCTGCTGAGAGGGAAGACAGATGGGCATTAAAAGCCTTATATCGTAAAACACATAGTGTTTTAAGAGTCTGGAAAGATCATTGAAGTCTTTGTGGTCTGAGGGGTGTCTATATTTTTGGAACAATGCTCTTCAGTGGTGTTTCACTGTGATGAGCTTTTTAAGCGAATCTGGGAGTGGTTTTTGAGACTCAGAAGAGTATAAGGTCAAGTGATTCTTCTATGAGAGTTCTAAACAAGACACAGTCGACTGGGCCATTAATGAGGGAGGAAGGTAATTGTTTTGGAATAGGAATCAGTGATAACGTTAGGAGAACTGGGCTGTGGTCAGAGGATAGCTCGTTTAAGTTCGAAGCGGAATGATGAAGAGGAGTAAGGTTTTTGCAAATGAAAAAGTCAAGGATGTCAGGAAAGCGGTTTACGTCAGAGGGCCAATAAGTGGGAGAGGAAAGACTAATTGTGCTGAGGTTTTGGGATGATATCGCATTATACAGAGCACGGCCACGGTAGTTGGTCGTCCACGATCATCATTGCAAGTGTTTCGCATAGTCTCCACCGGCAAGGAAACGGGGACCAAGGTCTTTGAGGAAAGTGCAAAATGCACGACTGAAAGTGTGTAAGGATAAGTGGGAGTAGAAATAGACGCTGTTGTTGATTGAAAGGACTTTGGAGGAGTGGAGGGTAAATTAGATGTGTATAGGATTTCTTGATAAGAAGTGCAGTTCCACCATGAGCTCGTCCGTCTGGATGGTCTGTCCTATAAGCATGGTAGCCAGCAATTTTTAGATTATTTCGTTTAGTTAGTCGTGTTTCTGTTAGTAATACTACGTCTACGTGTTTGTTATCGAGTACTAGTTCGAGTTCGTCAGTGTGCGTTCGAATGCCGTTAGCGTTCTATCGGAGGATTGTAATGGAATTCTTGGATTGGGGAATCATGGTGTGGGAATTGGTAGGGTCATATTGGTGACCAATTTGGTCAGTAGGGATATGAGTGGTCTAATAAGGGAGTTAAGTTTGGAGTAGAAGGAGTGAAATAAGGGGTAAAGAACATTTGATAAGGGCGGAGTCGGGACGTTAGAGATAGCGGGTAGCTCCCTCCTGGTTGGGGGATGCGGTTGTGGTTAATCTTGTCTGGGATGATCCTGAGTTGATTGCGTCATTCGAGCGTAGAACAGTCCTGGCTCGACAACTCTGGGGGGAGGAGGCACTACAACAAACCTTTAAAAATCCAATATTCAAGTTTTTTGGTGGATAACGGCATGTAGCGAAGCATAGAGAGCTAGGGAAAAAGCACTCAAGTAGCAGTGCAAACGCAGTCCATGTACTAGCCTCCTATATTTTATACAAGACTGCTAGAGCTAATGCCCTAAAGTACACATACAAACAGGCTAAAAGAGACTTCTGGCGAAACTATTTGTCATTTATAAATCGCCAATCTACAATATCATGTGCTATTCAACACATAAAAAAAGGTACTAGCTACATTCATTGATTTGTAGCATGTATTCGACTCGACAGCACTTAGCACGGGCACATAATTAATAACTTAATGCATTTTATGAAAAAAATTTTTTAGATGCTGGAAGTTTGTTGTACGATGTGGGGTTAACCTATCTAGCAAGTACTCTCAAAGCAACGGAATACCACTAGGTAACTTGTTAAGCTCCTTACTATTCTTCATAGCAATAAATTATCGATGATGATTGTACAAAATTTCAAAAACGCCCTATATTTATATAATATTTTCCAAAAATACTAATTCAGCAACACTTATTTTCATAAAATTCGCTCGTTCATCCTCAGCAAACCAAATCGCCTCTTCTTCAAATGTCGATAAAGGGAAAAATTACATAAATATCCTATAATACAATAAAATTATTCGACATACTATACCCGCAACACACATATCGAAGAAATTCGACACTTGACGTAACATCTGAGTCATAAAGGCGTGATACACCGAATTCCTCATTAGACTAAAAACATATAATATCAAAATACTAAACCCCCAATACCCTTGTTGACGAAACTTGCTCCTTCACCCACGGCCAGAGTCAAATAGGTGTCGTCCACCAAAGACCATAAAAGAACCTATAGTAAGAAAAACTATGCAAAAATACTAGACCCTCAACGCATATTATGGGGAAATCCACTCATTACGGTATCCTCTACATCATCCGTTGGTCAATTATGTATTTACATATAGACCGAATAACCCAATAGTATTTTCGATAAACTAAACCCGCAATACATATTTCGAAGCAAATCGCTATATGAGACAATGCCTGAATCATGAAGGTGTGTTCCACAAATTTTACATGAAAACCTATAAGACCAAGAAAAATATCAAAATACTAAACCCTCAACACTTATTTATAAGATATTCGCTAAATATCGTACCCAGTACATCAAACGATAATTAAGTACAAAATACAGAAAGAACCTATATTTAAATAATATTTTCCAAAACACTAAACCCGCATTACCCTTTTTTCAGGAAATTCGATCAACGACGTACGCTGTACATGCAACGTCAATCTTGTACAAAATTACATATATACCCAATAATACAATAAAATTTTCCGAAATACTAAATCCGCAAAATCATTTTCGCGAAACTTGCTCGTTGACGTACCCCCTGCGACATAATAGGTGTTCCAAAAATTCCACGTTAGATCCTATAAGACTAAAAAAAATATCTAAATACTAAACATGCAAAATATATTTTGAGGAAATCCGCTCATTAACGTATTCTCTACATTATACCCTGGTCAACTACATACTTACAAATAAACTCTACAACACAATAGAATTTTCCGAAATGCTAAAACTTCAACACACATTTTAAAGAAGTTCGTTTGTTGACGCACCCCTTGAGTCATACAGTCATAACATAAGTATTTCAGACGAAGTGTGCTAATTTACATATTACACATTATATTTTACACGTCCAGACCAGCGATCAAAGGTCAAAGGTTAAAACTTTTAGTAAATAAATAAATAAAAAATATACAAAGTCTACAATTTGGGAAATTTCTCCTTTCCTTGTCACTTTCTTGCGTGTTTTTTAAAAGTGAACATTTTTTTTTTTACGAAGTTTGCCCATTGACGCACCCCCGAAGTACATTCTACAATATGCTTAATTCTAGGGATCAAAGGTCAGAGGGACCAAAAACATAATAACAGTGGAGAGGGGAGTTAAAATATATAATTAATTTAACTAAAATAAAAAAGGAGTCAAAGGTAAAATATGATCCTTAACATACAATAACAGGATGAGAAGGGGCATACTAGACACCTACATTCTTGTTACATGTCTAGCCTAGGGGGCAAATGTTAAATTAAACTTTAAAAGAAGTCCGAAATTTGAAGAAAATCGTTACTTAAAAGGTGTCTATTTAAAATAAAATGAAAATACTTAACCCTAACAATATTTTTGACGAAGTTCGCCTATAGACGCATCCCCTGAGTTAAATTCTACAATATCCCCCACTCTAGGGGACAAAGGTAGAAGATGATCCTCTTAATAATAAATATTCTTAAAATGACGAATAAAAGCTTGCCTTGAGTCATTGACGCTTATCTAAGACACACAATAACAGAGTGTTTGGGCATTATCTCCATATGGGATTAAGATTAATTCAAATAAAATATTGTAGGGGTCAAACTCAGTGTTAATATACATTGTAAGGCAATGGGGGGGGTAAGCAGGGTGTTACAATAGGGGGGTTACTACCTACTTCTCTGGGGGGTAAGGGGTCAAAATCCTAAAACACTCAATAAAAGTGGAGTGATAACCAATCTTGACGGATTAAAATATTTAATTAATTAAAAAATAATTAGCCCTACAACAGGCCAATGTGGAAATACGTACATGTTAACATGTCGACTCACGGAACACTAGAGACGTGTAGTCAGCACACCTTTCTAGCTGCCTGATTCCAATGGGTCATTAAAAAAGAAACACTGAAAGAAAAAAAAGTACTGTACGCGGTGACATTTGAACCTGGGACCTTTGGGCTCAGGAGTCTAGTACCTTGCTCTCTGGGGGATGCCCTCCTCCCTCAATGGTCAACTGACAAGCCAATAACAAGGGGGATGGAATTAGCGCTCTCATAGGTTACATCGTGGTAAATACGAAATTCTCTGGGGGGTGGGGGGTCAAAGTTCAAAGGAATATGAAACACACAATAAAAAAAATATTGGAGGATTAAAATTAATTTAAATAAAATATTGTTAGAGTCAACTGATAAGACAATATAAGGAGTAAGGATTAACCTCTTTCAGTGGTATAGGGTAGATTACTGGGAAATTCGCATGGGAAAATTATGTTATGGTTACAAGGAAATTAACCTGGGGAGGTTATGTTATGGTTACAAAGAAATTCGCCTGCGTAGGATTTGCTATAATTACAAGGAAATTATAATCTCTTGGAACCCCCTGCTCTTAAATCTTTGAGGGTTGGTCGCACCGGTGACATCACGAGCTATGAGGTAGAAAATTCGCTCCTATGACGTCACCAGAACTAGACATAGAGGTTTGGAGGGACAACTTAATCGCTGCTACCTTGATCCAAAGTGGTAGGCTTTCTTAATTTTGGCAGGAAACCATGGTGTCCGCTATTTTCCCCATTTGTGTGTGCCAGGAACCGAATAGTAGTTTCTGGATGTCCGATATTTTCCCCATTTGTGTGTGCCAGGAGCGGCAAAAACACCCTACTTACATTTTATAAAAAATTTTCCTAGAGGCCGGAAGTTCGTTGTACTATGTGGGGTTAACCAACCTCCAAATCTCCCAAAGCAACGAAATATTACAAGGTTGCGTATTAAACTCCTTACTATTCTTCATAGCGAAAAATGATTTGTTTCAAGAAGTAATTATGCCTAATCGCATGCCACTTTATGCGGATGACTTTGTCATATATGTTGTTGGTACCGACCCGAACTCTATGAGAATAAATATTTAAGAAGCAATATATGGGTAGATAATCATGACTTCAGAATATCTTATACTAAGTATGTGAGTATTCTTTTCCCTCAAACAAAAACTAATTCACGAACCCCACTACATTTTGAGAACAACGTTATCCAGTTTTTTTATTCCACTATATTCCTGGGACTGACCTTTGTTCGCACTCTGTCATGAACACTGCGTAAAAAAACATTGAAAGAGGTGCCTTCGATATATTAACCGTCTGAAAGCTCTTGGCAACACATCTTGAAGATCAAACAGATCCAGTATGTTGATATTTTTCAAAAGCTAAATATGGTCTAGACTGGCGCATTTAGATCTAGCTAGATAGCTTTAAAACAGAAGTTCGTGGAATGCCGCTAGAATTCAGGAGAAGGGGCTGAATTGAATATAATTTTATAAAATCCTTTCCAACCCACCCCATCCACTTAATAGCAGACTTTCTCTCCCCACACAAAATATAAAAATGATCAATAGCCATTTTCATTTCAGAACACCATTCCACGACCGAGTCTCTAATATGTTAAATAACCTACAAATTAATAAATTAATCTACTCAAACAGAGCCAATCAAATATAGAACCATGGCTACTACCCCATCCCAAAATTGTACTCGCACTAACCAAAGTCACTAAGAAAAATTCCGATCCCCTGGTCTATTAAGAAGAATTTTCAAAACTACTTTCTCGGCTCACCCCTGCTTTATTCGTACATACAGACGGGCATAAAAGCAATGAAGGAGTTTTTGAATTAAATTATTGTAGCCGCGTTACTTATATGTTTTTCCTGCCCTCAGTTGCAAGCATTTATACAGCTAATTATTTTTTTCGACAGTAGGGTAAATGGGTAAATGGTTCTGGGCCACGCAAATGATGAAAATGGCGGACACCATGGTTTCCCGCCAAAATTCAAACCTCTAAGCCTACCTCTTTGTATCAGCGCTCGGATCCAAATGACACACACACACACACACACACACACACACACACACACACACACACATATATATACACACACACACACACACACACACACACACACACACACACACACACACANTATATATATATATATATATATATATAACCCTTTGGATCAAGGTAGCAGCGCTCGGGGCCTTACCTCTACCTCATCGCAGGGGGCCCCCAAGGATTTTAGCGAATTTCCTACCATATTATCTTTGAGGGAGCTAATCTCCCCCCCTTCATGTCATTAACTTATCAGTTGAACCTTTATCCCTAATATTTTATTTAAATTAATCCCCGGGGCGCCAGGCTAGCTCAGGAGATCCGTACGGGTCTCGCAATCCTGACGTCGCGGGTTCAAATCCCGCCCAGGTCAATCTTTTATTTATAATATAGAAGCTTGTCCTGAGCCATGGGTGTTTAAAATGGGTTGGTAACCTGTAGATAGCTTCTCCCTCCAATGACACTAAGTGGTTGCAAGGGATGCTAACACAGCAAAATAAAAAAAAAAAAATCTTAATCCCCCATTATTATGTGTTTTAGACCTATTTGACCTTTGACCCCACATACTCCAGAGATATTTAGGCGTATTTTCTAGGAACATACGTATGGTCACGTGAGATATGAAGTTAATCCTCTCCCCCCTATTATCGTCTATCAGTTGACCTTTGTTCCTAATTTTTTTATTTAAATTAATCTAAATCCCCTATGGAGTTAATCCCCCAATACTCTGTTATTATGTGTAATAGGCTTATCTTTGACCCCACCCCCCAGAGAACTTCCTAGTAAACCCGACGTAACCTATGAGGGGCTAATCCCTTCCACTGTTATTGGCTTATCAGTTGACCTTTGTCCCTAATATTTTATTTAATTTAATCTTAATCCCCCACGGAGCTTAATCACCCTCTAGCGAATTTCCAACCTCAGAGCTTGTGACGGCATAGGAGCGACAAACCTCGAAGGGGTCACCTAAAGATTTTAGCGAATTTCCTATCTCATATGCTGTGACGTCACAGAAGGTCCTACCCCGCAGGGGACTCCTAGAGATTTTAGCGAATATCCTTGTAACCATAAAATAACCTACACCAGGCGAATTTCCTTGTAAACATAACACAACCTTCCCGGGCGAATTTTCTAGTAACCATGACGTAACCTACCCAGGCAAATTTCCTACCATATTATCTTTGAGGGAGCTAATCCCCCCCTCCCCCTCCCATATTATTGACTTATCAGTTGACCTTTGACCCGAATAATATTTTATTTAAATTAATCTTAATCCCCCTATGGAGCTAATCCCCCAATATTCTGTTAGACATATTTGACCCACCCCCACGGAGCTAATCCCCCTATTATTATGTGTTTTAGACCTATTTGACCTTTGACCCCAAACCCTCCAGAGATTTTTAGGCGTATTTTCTAGGAAAATAAGGTATGTCACGTGACATATAAAGTTAATCATCTCCCGTGTATATTGACTTATCAGGTGACCTTTGACCCCTCTTCCCCTTGGTACTAGACACCTGAGTCTCAGGTTCAAATCCCACTTTTTTTACTTTTTTTTTCTGCGCTTCTGATTATTAGATGTATTTTCTAGGAACATACTGGGGGTCACGTGACATATGAAGTTAATCCTCCCTCCATGTTATGAGTTTGAGGATTATCTTTGACACCTAGGATATTTATTTGAATTAATCTTAATCCTCTATGGAGTTAATCCCCCAATATTCTGTTAGACATATCTGACCCACCCCCAGAGAATTTCCTAGTAAACACGATGTAACCTATGAGGGGGGCTATTCCCCTTTCTTGTTATTGGCTTATCATTTGACCTTTGACCCCTCATCCCCTTGGTACTAGACACCTGAGTCTCAGATTCAAATCCCACAGCGCTTCTGTGTAATTCCTAGCGTGCTCCTGGGGAACACCTAGCCTTACCATTGAATTGAAAATTGAGAACGGTGTGCTGACCACACCTTCTCTAGTGTGCCATTAGATCTAAATAATGTATTTCCCCCTTGGGCCTGTTGCGGGGCTGATTATTTTTTTAATTAAATAATTAAATATCGTAATCACTCATGGAGCTACTCCCCAATACTCTGTTATTCATCACCCTATTCTAAGCATCTTTGGCAAGCTTTTATTCGTCATTTTAAAAAAAAACTTCGTCCCCTAGAATTGGTCATATTCTAGAATGTAACTCAGGGGGTGCGTCAATAGCCGAGCTTCGTAAACATTTAGGTTTGATATTATCATATTATTTTAGATGAACGAAGGAACGATTTTCTTCAAATTTCTGACTTACTCGTATTTTTAGGCCTAATTTGATTTTGTACATGTAAAATGAATGTAGGTGTATATCCCCCATTCTGTTACTATGTGTTAAGGATTATCTTTTCCCCTTTAACTTCAAGAATATTTTATTTTAATTCAACATTTTAACTCCCCTCTTCTCTGTTATTATGTTTTTGGTCCTTATGACCTTTGGTCCCTGGAATAGTTGCATAATTGTAGAATGTAACTTAAGGGGTGCGTCAAGGGGCGAACCTTATAAAAAAATGTCAGTACTTTTTATTTTATTTTAAACACTAATCTTTTACGAGGGAATAATGCGACGAGGGGAAATTTCCCCAAATTAAGGACTTTGTACCTTTTTTTATTTACGTTTTAACCTTTGACCTTCGATCCCTAGGCAGGGCATGTAACATGAATTATGGTCCGTATCATATCCCAATGTATGGAATCGAGGGATGTGTTAATTAGCATATTCCGTCTAAAAGGACTGTTATGACGCAAGGGGTGCGTCAACGAGCGAACTTCTTTAGAATGATTGTTGCAGGTTTAGTATTTTTGATATTTTTCTGTCTTATAGGTCACATGTGGGTTTTTTTGTAATTTTGTACTTCATCGACGTATGATGTAGAGGATACCTAAATGAGCAGATTTCCACAAAATATGCTTTGCGGGTTTTGTATTTTTGATATTTTCCTTAGTCCTATAGGTCCCATGTGGGATTTGTGTGTGTTTATGTAATTATTTGACATATGATGTAGAGGATACGTAAATGAGCGGATTTCCCCAAAATATACTTTGCGGGTTTAGTATTTTTGAATATTTTAGTGAAATATAAGGTTTTATGTAATTTTGAACTTCATCGACGTATGATGTAGAGGATACGTAAAAGAGCGGATTTCCACAAAATATGCTTTGCGGGTTTAGTATTTTAGATATTTTTCTTAGTCTTAGTCTATACAAAGCCATGTAGGATTTGTGTGTGTTTATGTAATTATTTGACGTATGATGTAGAGGATACGCAAATGAGCGGGTTTTCCCAAAATATGCTTTGCGGGTTTAGTATTTTTGGATATTTTAGTGAAATATAGGGGTTTTTTTTAAATTTTGTACTTCATCAACGTATGATGTATAGAATACGTAAATGGGCGGATTTCCTCAAAATATGCGTTGAGGGTCTAGTATTTTTGCAGAATTTTTTCTTACTATAGGTTCTTTTATGGGCTTTTGTCATCTATATGGCCATGCATCAAAAATTAAAGTTCGTCAACATGGTTATTGCGGGTTTAGTATTTTGATATATTTTTCATTTTAGTCTGACAATTTCTTTTGTGGTATTTGGAGTATTTCAACAATATGGCTCAAGTGGAGCGTCCAACTGCTAATTTTCAGATATGTGTGTTGCGGGTTTAGTATATCTTATAATTTTATTGAATTATAGGGTCTTCATGTAATTTTGAACCTGATCGACGTTTGGTGAAGAGGATACATGAACGAGCGAATTTCTTTGAAATATGTGTTGAGGGTTTAGTATTTTCGTATTTTTCATAGTCTTATAGGGGTCTCACGTGGAATTTGTGTAACACACAAATTTATGACGCAAAGTGGTGCGTCAATGAACAAATTTCTTGAATATATGTGTTGTGGGTTTAGTATTTTTGGAAAATTTTATTTAAATATAGGGTCTTTATGAATTGTTGTACTAGATTGTTTCTTGATGTCTTGCTATTTGTTGTTGATCTTAAAATATTTATCTGCTTCACAAATCTTCTATGGACAACTAGGATCCTGCAAAATACTATTAAGAATCTTATCACCTGGGCCGAATGAAGAAACCTCAAATTCTCAATTCATAAAACCTAATGCACTCTCTTCTCCAAAAAAAAAAAAAAAAAAAAAAAAAAAAAAAAAAAAAAAAAAAAAAAAAAAAAANGCAACCTCAGATATTCTCAATTAATAAAACTAAACTATTGCTTTATGTTCTCCAAAAAAAAAAAGGCACCCAATCCCACACCCTATATTAATATTAAATGGCCAACATATGACTTTTGTTAGAGATACAAAACTTTTAGGAATAGTAGTCGACAAGCTAACTTGGTTAAGTCATATCTAACATATAAAAGAAAAAATGTTCTGAAAAAGACTCAATATTCAAAAGGTACTATCTAAAACACCATGGGGAGTGGATCAAGTCATCTAATTTATCTGGTCATGATTAACCACGCCGGAATCCGCCTGGGGTGCATTCAGGACCAGCCCAATCATGAGCCTCTGTGCAGAATGCATTCCTTCACTTTTCATCCGCCGACAATTATTATTCAGCTCCTATCTTGCTAAAATATCATACCAACCAACTAACCCAGCTCATAAATATATCTTTGAACCCAAAAACTATCCAATATACCAGCAATACCCTCAACGGCCAGCCCCCTCAGCGATTCGTCATAGAAATATTATCCACTCTATCCCACCCATAGACATACAGGACAAAGAAATTGCAGAACCTCCATGGTTGAGAAAAAGTCCCATAATAGACATACGCTTAACCAAGACAGTAGGGTAAATGAGAGGCTTCTGGCACACGCAAATGATGAAAATGGCGAAGACCATGGTTCCCGCCAAAACTTCTTACTTCTAGGCCTACCTCTTTGGATCAATGTAGCAGCACTCAGGGTCTTACCTCTAGGTCTACCTCATCGCTGGTGACATCATAGAAGCGAATTTCTTACCTCATCGCTTGTGACGTCATATGAGAGAATTTTATCACCTGGGTTATTAGGGGTCCTCCTGCAATCTACCCCGCAGGAGGCCCCCTAATAATTTTAGCGAATTTCCTGCCTCATCGCTGGTAACGTCATAGGAGGTCCTACCCCGCAGGGGGCCCCAAAAGATTTTAGCGAATTTCTTACTTCATCGCCTGTGACGCCAAGGGGGCCCCTAAAGATTTTAGCAAATATCCTTGTAACCAAAACATAACCTTCCCAGGCGAATTTCCTTGTAACCATAACATAGCCTTCCCAGGCGAATTTCCTAGTAACTATAACATAACGTACCCCAGACGACTTTCCTACCCTATTATTTAACCAATGAATTGCAAATTGAGAACGGTGTGCTGACCAGACCTTCTCTTGTGTGCCGTGTCCTTAACATTTATTTCTCCCTTGGGATGTTGCGAGGCTGATTAAAAAAAAATCGTAATCCCTCAAGGAGCTACTCCCCAATACCTAATTGATTTGAAGATGTCCATTTGGCATCTGCTATCACTAGATATTTTCCTACCAGATACTGATGCCTTCCAGTAAATGATATAAGAAATATTGGAAAATTAATACTCAATAATTAACTATAGACCATCATTATCTGAAATTCACATTTTATGGAAAATCGCTCATAGACGTACCTCAACCTTATTCAAGGGATACCGATAAAATTTCATAAAGGCCTATAATTCAATTAATTATTTCAAATACTAAACCCACAAGATACTTTTTGAAGAAATTCGCTATTTGACACACTACCTAAGTCATAAAGGTGCGTTCCAAAAATATTCCCACATGGGATCCTAAAGGGATAAAAAAAAAATTAAACCCTCAACACGTAATTTGAAGAATTTCGCTAATTGACGCGTCCCTTGTTGTGTCCCACAAAATCTTCATGAGAACCTGTAAGACATAAAAAATAATATCAAAATACTGAACCCTCAACGCATATTTTGAGGAAATTTGCTCATTAACTAACCCCTTCATCAAACGTCTCTTAAGTACAAGTACATAAAGAACCTACCATGCAAAACAATTATCCGAATTACAAAACCCTCAACCCATATTTCGAAGAAATTCGGTATTTACCACACTAATAATTCATGAAAGTGTGATCCGAAAAATACTACATAAGTCATGAAAGTGTGATCCGAAAAATTCCACTTGATAAAGAATCCACTCCTAAAGAGTTAGAAAGAAAAATATATCAAAATACTAAGATAGCAACACTTATTTAGAATATATTAGCTAGTTGACCCTTTGCGTCATAAAGGCGTGTCCCACAAAATTCCTCATCAGAATCTGTTAGAATTTTCTAAAAAATATCAAAATACTAAACTCCTTACGCATATTTTGAGGTAATTTGATGAATAACTTACCCCCTTCATGAAACGACGATAAAGTACAAAAGTACAGAAAGACCCTAATATACTCAAAAATTATTCGAAGTGCAAAACCCTCAACACATATATCGAAGAATATTTGTCACAATATCTAAGTCGTAAAGGGGTGATATACCAAATTTCCACGTCAAATCCCATAAGACTAAAAAAATCAAGTATACTGAACCCGCAACACGAATTAAAAAAGAAATTCGTGACTTGACGCACCCTCTTCGCCAACGTCTATGCAGTACACAATTACATAAAACTCTAAATTACAATAGAAATATCAAAAACGCTAAGCCCGTAACTCATATTTCGAAGACATTTGCTCAATGACGTACCCTGTGCAACAAACGTTAATCAAGTACAAAATTACATAAGAACATATATTTAAATAAAATTTTCCAAAAATAACTCCACAACACATATTTTTTCCAAAAATTAGCTCTTCGACGCACCCCTTGCGTCATTAATGTGTGTTATACAAATTCCACACGATACCCTATAAGACTAAGAAAAATATCAAAATACGAAACCCTCAACATATCTTTCTTAAAAATTCTCTGTTAGACATACTACCTGTGTCCTGAAGGCCGAATCCACAAAATTTCACATTACTTTCTATAAGACTATGGAAAAATACCAAAATACTAGACCCTCAACACATTGAGAAAATCGGCTCATTTACGTATTCTATACATTATCCGTTAATCAATAATATATTTATATATAGACCCTATAATACAATAATATTTTTCGATATACTAAACCCGCAACACATATTTCGAAGAAATTCGCTGTAAGACACTTTGCCATGTAGAGCCATGAAGGTGTGTTTCACAAATTTTACATAAAACCTATAAGACTAAGAAAAACATCAAAATACTAAATCCTCAACACATATTTATAAGAAATTCGCCCAATAACCTACCCTGTACATCAAATGTCCAGGACATTTCATGAGGACATGTCCTAATCAAGGACAAAATTACAAAATCCCTATATTACAACCAAACTTACTTAAAATACTAAACTCGCAATACCCTTTCTTCACGAAATTCGCTTCCTTTACACACCACCTGCGTTGTGAATGTGTAATCGACAAAAGCCCATAAAAGAACCCCTAGTAAGAACAAATATTCATAAATACTAAACCCGCAAAGCATATTTTGGGGAAATCCGCTCTTTTACGTATCCTCTACATCATACGTCAAATAATACATAAAAACCCTATATTTCAATAAAATATACAAAAATACTAAACCCGCAAAGCATATTTTGGGGAAATCCGCTTATTTACGTATCCTTTACATCATACGCCAAATAATTACAAAATTACATAAAAACCCTATATTTCAATAAAATTCTCCAAAAATACTAAACCCGCAAAGCATTTTTTAAAGAAATCCGCTCATTTACGTATCCTCTGCATCGTAGGTTATTCAATTAATAATTACACACTAATCCCATATGGACCCTATAAGTTTAAGAAAAATACTAAACCCACAAAGCACATTTTTGGGAAATCCGCTCATTTACGTATCCTCTACATCATACGTTATTCAATTAATAATTACACACAAATCCCACATGGGACCTATACGACTAAGAAAAATATCAAAAATACTAAACCTGCAACATACATTCTAAATAAGTTCGCTCGTTGACGCACACCTTGCGTCATACTGTCATAGCGTAGTCCTTTTAGATAAAATTTGCTAATTATCACATCCCTCGATTCCAGTCCCAATCATAATTCATGTTACATGTCCTGCCTAGGGATCAAAGACCAAGGTTAAAACGTTAATAAAAAAAGGTACAAAGTCCTTAATTTGGGGAAATTTCTCCATATCGCATTATTCCCTCTTAAAAGATAAGTGTTTAAAATAAAATAAAAAGTACTGACATTTTTTTACGAAGTTTACCCCATGACGCACCCCTTAGTTACATTCTCCAATCCGACCTATTCTAGGGATCAAAGGTCAAAAGGACCAGAAACATAATAACAGAGGAGGGGGAGTTAAGATATTGAATAAAAATAAAATATTTTTGGAGTTAAAGGGGAAAAGATAATCCTTAACACATGATAACAGGATGGAAGATAAACACTTACATTCATTTTACATGCACGAAATCAAATTAAGCCTTAAAATAAGTCCGAAATTTGATTAAAATCATTTCTTCATCTATATAAAATAATAATAATAAAATATCAAACCTAAATATTTTTTTACGAAGTTCGCCTATTGACGCCCCTCCTGAGTTTCATTCTACAATATGACCAATTCTAGGGGACAAAGATATATTTTTAAAATGACGAATAAAAGCTTGCCATAGATGTTTAGAATAGGTTGGTAAATAACAGAGTATTGGGGAGTAGCTCCTTGAGCGATTACGATTTTTTTTTTTTTGTTAATCAGCCTCGCAACAGGCCCAAGGGGGAAATACATGTTAAGGACACGGCACACCGTTCTCAATTTTCAATTCAATGGTAAGGCTAGGTTCTAAGATGATTTTATTTGGGGTTCGGTCGAGGTAGATCCAAAAAACACAAATTAAAAAAATGTATTTTTTTAATGAAGGATTATCTGCCAACGTTTCGGCTTACATTGTAAGCCATCTTCAGGGCTGTAGAAATACAATGTCATGAGAATACAGTAATATTTGAAATTAGTATAATAGAGAATTATAATATAATGTGATATCAAGAGTATGAAAGTAGAAAGCTATGTAAGACAATTAAAAGTTTATGAAAACAATAT
>KZ807118.1:579274-610794 GCA_000696205.2 Oncopeltus fasciatus
TTTTTCTGGTGTAGTGATTGGCTTATTTGGAGGACAATACACTGCTGAAAGTGTGATAGGATAAGAGGTTGTAGAAATTGACACTGTTGTTGATTAAAGGGACTCTGTGGGAGTGGAGGGTAAAATATGATGGATATAGGATTTTTTTATAAGAAGTACAGTTCGACCATGGGCTCGCCCGTCAAGATGTTCTATCCTATAAGTGTTGTAGCCAGTAATTTTTAAATTATTTCGTTTAGTTAGTCGTGTTTGTATCAGCAATACTACGTCTACGTTTTTCTTGTTGAGTACTATTCATAAGTATTTGTCCGAATGCCGTTAGCGTTCCATAGGAGGTTAAAAAATGAATTCTTGGATTGGGGAATCATGTTGTTGGAGTTGGTCTGCTGATGCTAGGTACCATTCAGAATAGCGGGATCCGAACAGCGACTGGCGCATTTAGATCCAGCTCTACTGTCAGCCTTAAAGCAGAGGATGGTGGAAAGCCAGTAGTAACCTAAGTTACACAGTAGCGGTGTAGCCAGTGATCAGTACACACCTGTATATAGCGCTCCGTCTTTCCAACTATAATATACGAGTTGTAGCGGTGTAGCCAGTGATCAGTACACACCTGTATATAGCGCTCCGTCTTTCCAACGATACGAGTTGTGGGAAGAACTGAGATCTCAAACTCTACATACATTTGCAGTGAAGTGTCAGTGACATGTGAATGCAGTTTCAGCTCAATTCGTCGCGAGGATCACATCTAAACAGTGAGTAAAGCGAACTATTTTTGTAGTTGTTAAGGAAGACCTGTGCAGAGACATCAGGGCTCGTCCACTAACACACTGTCAACCCAGACAGGCGAAAACACTACGATGACGTTGACAAATCATGCAGGCCCTAGTGACCAGGGGGTACTGAACAAAAACGCCCCAGCCTTCACAGTCGCCGTTCTTTACGCCAAACTCGTTCAGCGCTCATCATAGGAAAATAGAATGGAAACAATGACCGCCCCAAAAATTCTCAAGATCTCACCGATATTCGCCAAAAATTTCAACTGATTTGCACACAACTTGACCGATTATTGGCAGAGAAAATTACGAATGCATAAACTGAAATTCCGACACAAAATATATTCTAACACTCCCGACTCCTATCACGCTATTGTTAAATATTTAAAAGACGCAAAAGCCGAGTATCACTCATACCAACTCCAAGAAGATCGAGTACTTCGAGTTGTTATTCGATATCTTCACCACACTAGTCCTACTGAGACAATAGCTAAAGAACTATTAGAGCGCGGGTTTAAACCGAAAAGTGTACTGAATGTCCTTGGCACCCGGCGAGGAACTGAGGGAATTTATAAAGTGCCACTCCCGCTAGAGTGCCAGAGGACCAGAGACACTCCAGCCACCTGTGCTCTCTGCTCCAAGAGTCACCCTGCAAACTATAAAGGTTGCGATGCATATCAGCAGCTGAGGAAACGCACGTTGCGTAAGCCTTCAGCCCAACGCCAGCGAGTTCCCTCGGCTCAACGCCAACGAGTTCCCTCGGCTCAACGGCAGCGAGGGCCATCTGTCCAGACTCAGAAGGAGCCCTCAATCTAACGTCAGCGAGGGAGTACGACCCAGCCCCAGCGAGGACCGCCAGTCCAGCACCAGCCCTGCACAGGTGCTCCAGTAAGGTACGTTCAGGTGAATCTCTCTTGCTCCCGTGCCGCCAGCCAGGTCCAGCTGAAGGACAGCACCCCGTTACTGCAGCAGAGACACTCCACTCAGCAGCAACCAGCCCCGTATGAACGTCACGTAGCCAATTCCCAAACCACTCTAACTTCTACGTATTCCGTCATGTACACTATCATGGAAAACTTTTTTGCTAGAACCCAGTCCATGTTATATCCCCTCATTAATCTCATCACAGCTCTAATTGCCCGCTTTCCAGTTCCTCAACCATGAATTCCCAAACCAGCAAATTCCTCACAGTTCTCCTATGGAATGCCAACGAAGTACATACACACAAAGACGAATTGACGTTACTTCTCAATAATAGAAATGTTGACGTCGCACTTATATCAGAAACACGACTTATGTCACGAAAATACATTAATATACCAGGGTACAGAACTTATAGGACCGACCACCCAGACGGGAAAGCCCATGGAGGGACAGCCATTCTGATTCGCAGCTCCCTCTCCCATCATTTGATTCCTTCTGATCCTTCAGACTATCTCCAATCCACCACAGTGTCACTCTCAACATTCACCTTTCCCATCACTCTTGCGGCAGTGTACTGTCCCCCAAACAAACCTATAACTTCTGCTCAGTTCAGCCAATCCTTTGACTCACTGGGCTCCCATTTCCTCGCTGGCGGCGACTACAATGCGAAACATCTACAATGGGGTTCCAGGACGACTAACTCCCGTGGTCGTACCCTGAACACTTTCCTTCTGTTATCCCTAGATATTTTCTTGCCAGATAATGATGCTTTCCAGTAAACAATATAGTAGAAATACTGGAATATAACTACATTATTTATAAGAAATTACGAATAAAAAATTGATAACTATAGATCATTATTATCTTTATATTTTGAGTATTTATATTCCAGTATTTCTATTATATTGTTTACTAGAAAGTATCATTATCTGGCAAAAAAATATCTAGTGATAACAAAAGCCAAATGAGCACCTTCAATTCAATTCAACACACATTTTGACGCTACTTAGCACAACACATGGGTGATAAAAGCGTGATCCTCAATTCCAAACACTAAAACTTTACGAAATACTAAAACCTCAACAAACATTTAGACGAAATTTGCAATTTAACATATCAACCGCGTCATACAAGAGTCAATTAAAAACTTACATGAAGACCATGTATTTCAATAAAATTTTCTGAAATACTAAACGCGACACATATTTCGAATAAATTCGTAAGTCTTAAAGGAGTGATTATCACAATTCCTCATGATAACCTATAAGAATGAGAAAAATACCGAAATACTTAACCTTCAACGCATATTTTGAGTAAATTCTCCAAATAATTTCCACGTGAGATCCAATAATACTAAGAAAAATACCAAATCCTCCGCTCATCTTTGAGGAAATTAACTCAATGACTAACCCTGGCATCACACATAAGTCAACTATAAAATTAATTTCCGAAATACTGAACCCTCAATACACTTTTTGACGAAAATCGCTATTGGACACATCACGTGATTCATGAAGGTGTGATACCCCAAAGTTGTTTTGCGAAATGAGGTCTTTAATGCCTATCTGTCTACCCTCTCAGCAGGAGACAAATCCCTTTGGATTGCTACTCACAGAATCCTTAAGAGCCATGAAGCTTCTACTCCCTGGCGTCTATGACAAGGTTCCTGGTCCTCTTCAGACTAAGGCAAGAACAAAACGTTCATCCAGCACCTCAAGCAAACATTTACTCATCATTCAGATCCCTTTGGCCTGTCCAATGCCGCGGAGACTGAGGATTTTCTGGACATGTCATTACCTATGTCCTTGCCACTCAAAGCAGTAACACCTTCCGAGGTCAAGTACATAAGCTTTCATCTGCCTAAGCGCAAATCAACCGGATATGATTTAATCGCCGCCCAAATACTCCGTTATCTTCCCAAGAAGGCAATTGTATTCTTGACCTACATTTATAATTGCATATTCAGAACTAACTACTTCCCTCTACTCTGGAAATAATCTGATATAATACTATTTCCAAAATCTGGAAAATCACCACATAACCCCTCCTCTTATCGTCCTATAAGTCTCCTTCCTTCACTTTCAGAGGTTTTTGAAAAAATACTGTTAAAACGAATGATGCTTTCCATCAATATTCTCCCAAATCATCAGTTTGGCTTCAGAAGTAAGCATTCTACTGTCCAGTAAGTGTTTCGCGTCGTAGACTACATTTTCTCTTCCCTTGAGCGCAAAGAGTACTGCCCAGGAGCTTTTTTGGATGTTTCCCAAGCATTTGATAGAGTCTGGCACAGTGGTCTTCTGTTTAAACTAAAAACCATACTTCCTAGTAACACTTATCTTATCCTTAAGTTTTACTTATCCAACCGTTTCTTTTGGGTTTGGCAAGGATTAGATTACTCCGATTTCTACCAAGTGGAAGCGGGAGTTCCTCAAGGTAATGTGCTTGGACCTATGCTATTTATCCTGTACACTGCTGACATCCCTACCCATCCAAGTACCCTCTTAGCTCTATTTGCGGACGACAAAGCTATCCTATCCTCCCATCCCGATCCTAAAACTGCTTCTAAAAACCTACGAGATCACTTCGAAAAAATCAAACAATGGTGTGGCAAATGAAGAATAAAAATCAATTAAGAAAAATGCGCTCAAGTCAATTACCAAATGCGGAAGAAAGACTTCCCTGAAATTGTGAAATTTAACAATATTTCTTTACCACATTCAAATTCCGTTCGTTTCCTTGGGTTCCGTCTTGACTCACGACTTACATGGGGAGACATATTAAAATTAAAAGACAAGAACTCAATCGGCGATATGAACTCCTATACTGTTATATATAAATACAAGTGGAATAACAATTACTCTCAGTCATACGTGTGTGTATGACAGTGTCATCAAACTACTAGCAAATGACATTTCTCTGAATAAAGGCTATCTTGAATTAGCACTTATAACTAACAAGAAAAATTTCAGTGCAATAAAATTCGCATTGAAGTTAACTATCTCTAAAAAGGTTTCCAACGATATATTGGTAGAAAGAGTAAGTATTCTTACAGCTTTAAACTTGTTTAAGAACGAAGTTAAATCGTATGGTGGTTCAATCAAAAGGTTGGATACCAAGTGCAATGTTTGCCATTTGGCGGAAAACTTGTTCCTCAACGATCCGTCTGCGAAATAGCATAGAATACTGTACAATAGTGGAGAGGTATTTCCATTTTAATATTATGGACTTTAGCAAAACGATAGAAGCTGGCTTAGGTAACCTTCAAAATGCAACTTTTACTTGTCGCGATTTAAAATTACAAAAGTGTATAAAATGTGAAAAACACAAAATCTATATATTTCTATTATCCATTTATTAAAAAGTTCAGTTATTACAGATCCAAATTATTCAAAATAACTCCTACTCCATATTCTGTGTCGTTCATTATGATGTCCAACAAGAACATTATATATCCTTCACTTACTCTGGTTCTGACTGGCTCAAGTATGAAGATTTTTTTTAAACAAATTAAAGTTTTCAACGATAAATTGGTAATCAAACCACATTTACTGATGTATGTATCAGATACATAAAGAAAATAAAATATTCTATACAAGAGTATCATAGAACACATTAAGCTAAAGTATCTGATGATCATTTTATGTCTTAAGGATACTTCATGTACTCATGAAAGCTCCTATAACTTGTCAAAAAATTTTTTGAGGAAGGCAAATATAAAAGGAAAGTACATTAGAACAATTAATTAATGATCACTGTTGGATAAATGATGTTAATCAAAAATAAATATTGCCAAAAAAAAATTCTGATTCTTGAACTTCTAAAAGCAATAACTTCTTTTTATTAAAAATTTATTTCTAAGATATTTTGAAAAATATTCTTGTTCAGAATACATAAAATATCAATACAAAATACCTAAGGGATCTTAGAAATTGAAGAAGTAAAAACCAATTTGTAAACCCAAAAATTTTTTATAGTGGCAAAAGTTTTGATACAACACACTCTCTGACTCTCCTAAGCACACTTTAGGAAACTTGCCCACTATATTCTTACCAATTTTTATTGAGATTGGCAATGTTTGTGATGCTAACTTCACGTTTTCCCTGATTTTAGAAGTGCAATTTTGAGGCATTAAGCAATGATTTTTACATGTATACTTCAATGCTCCCTTTAGACATTCCAAGAGTGTTATTAGCCCACTCGTGTCTTATTACTAAATTGTTTTCTTAATGTTCTACAAATTTTTAAAATTTGATCTATTTGACATTTTGAATATCAGAAAAAAAATAGTGGAATCGAGCACACTTACTAATTGTAAGTAAAAAACTTTAGCAAATTTGTCCTCTATACGAATAAAAGTTTTTATCGAGATTAGTCATGTTTATGAGGCTAACTTCACATTTTCCCTGATTTTTGAAGCGTGATTTTGTGTCACTTAACAAGACATTTTAAGGATTTATTTCAGTCTTATGGTGATAGCCGTAGCGAGAGGATCTCTCCGTGTCCGTTATCTATAAGCCGCTTAAGATAGTCAGTGTTCTCGGCACTAGCTCTCGTATTTAATATTTTGACGATCTCTTTTTCGCAGACTACTTGGTCAACGAACTAACAAGACAGGCTAAGTATAATTTTTTTTTATTTTTCTTTTTAATGTGGGAGAATACTTTTGAGGGCTCTCACAGCCCTAAGCATAAGAAGAAAAAAACTGGGCCCGATAAACATACAACATTTTATGATAATTTAAATTCTGCCTCTATAAAGCAAGTTGAGCAGAAAATAAAATTTCTAATTTTTAAAAAGTCTAGCGACGGTGATCTTAAAGGTGTGTCACCTTTTTTGATTAATAAAGCAATCACAGGATGCGCTGGTGAACCTGCAAATATTAAAAAACTCAGGGATGGGAGTATTCTCGTCGAATGTG
Organism: Oncopeltus fasciatus; assembly: GCA_000696205.2. Classification (NCBI taxonomy): domain Eukaryota; kingdom Metazoa; phylum Arthropoda; class Insecta; order Hemiptera; family Lygaeidae; genus Oncopeltus; species Oncopeltus fasciatus. Next base: position 585,890 of record KZ807118.1, read on the forward strand.
TGAATGACGTTCAAGCAGCCAAGCTTCTTAAATTAAATAAATTTTATGATATTGGTGTTGAATGTAAAAAACATGATTCTCTCAACTCATGTAAAGGTGTTATTAGGTCGTATGATTTAATGAACTCCACTGAAGCTGAGATATTATTAGAACTTCAAGATATGAATGTGGTTGAAGTGAAACAAATTTTCAATAAAAAGAGAAATTGTCCCACTCCTACATTTATATTAAAATTCTCCACCCCATTTTTACCGACAAGTATAAAGGCTGGTTACCTTAAATTAGAGGTAAAACCATTTATTCCAGCACCATTAAGGTGCTTTAACTGTTTTAAATTTGGCCACCCCACAGGTTCATGTCAAGCTACGGAGCCTCACTGCAGGAATTGTTCTGCAACTCAACACAATGAGTCAGAATGTACTAATTCTCCTCATTGTATTAACTGCGGATCTGATCATCAGCCACTTAGCATAGCATGCCCTTCTTATTTAAAAGAAAAGAGTATTAAAGAAATACAAGTTAAAAGAAAAATTACTTATTCAGCAGCAAAAAAAGTTTTTCTTGAATTAGCTGCCCCTACTTTTTCAAAATCGTATGCACAACAATGCAACGTAAATCTTCCGATTATTGCTTCTTCAAGTAAATCTTCAGTAGCTAATAAATGTTCAATAGCAATCCAGACTGAGCTGCATGACAGCTTTAACACCCGGCCGACTGATAAGACCATTCGGTCCACCCCTATCACCTCCCTCCGGGAGCTCCCCTCTCTACCCCCCTCCCCACTCACCTCCCCGTCCGCCTCACGGACGGAAGTTTCCTCGGTGACGCACATGAACGCATCACCGAGGGAGGAGGATATCGAGAGTGTTTGGGGCCCTAAAGCCCTAGACAGCTCGATTGTCCCCCCGGCACCCTCAACTGGGTCGCCATCCCTAGCCACACAAATGAGTGTGGATCCCCTCACCCCCCCGGTGGCACTGGCTACCGGTAAAACCCCCTCCTCCAAATCTCCACCTAACCAGAAGGGCAAATCCCCTCCTGGTACTCCTCAAGTCTTGAGACCTTCTTCTTCGAAAGTCAATAGTCTTCAGACAATTAAAAAGTCAGGATCTCACATAGTTAGCCTTCCTTCTTCTAAATAATGTCCTTTCATATTTTTTAATCATCTGAATTACTTTTCTTTTTTTTTTTTTTTTTTTCTCTCTCACTAATTTAAATATAATGGGCATAATACAATGGAACATCAATGGAGCCAAAAAGCATCTCTCAGAACTCCAAAGCTTAATATCCATAACACAGTGCCAGATAGTCTGCTTACAGGAAACTCATCTTAAATCCACCGATAACTTTAAGTTAAGTCGATTCTCATCTGTCAGACATGATTTCACCGATGGACAGGTTGCATGCGGAGGAGTCTGTGTGATAGTCCGTGATGATCTTCCCTTTTCCGAATTATCGCTTAACACAGATTTACAAGCTGTAGCTGTACGGATTCACTCTGAATCTTCCTTCACAATTTGTTCTCTATATTTACCCCCTGGTCAAGCAGTTTCCATAAACAAATTAAACAACTTATACAAGCAGCTTCCCCCTCCTCTCGTTCTTCTTGGTGATTTTAATGCTCACAATCCTATTTGGGGTTCCATGCATACAGATACAAAAGGAAGAATGATCGAAAATTTTATCACAAACTCCAATCTTATTCTTCTTAATGATACTTCACCCACCCACATAACAACCCGTTTTAACAATCTTACATATTCATCTATTGATCTATCACTAATAAGCCCTTCCTTTTCCTCCAGACTTGAATGGAGAGTCCATGAAGATCCTTACTCCAGTGACCATTTTCCTATCATCATTTCCTTTTTATCTCGATCCGTTCTTCCTCCTAAACCACCGAAATGGAAACTGAAAGATGCTAATTGGGAACTATTTCATACCTTAGCCTCCTTGTCAGAAATAAATTTAAACCAGGATGTTAATGAAATTTTCCATAACATAAAAACAATAATAAATATGGCATCTAATGAAGCTATTCCAAAAACCAAGCCCAGTAATAATTACAAAGTTAATCCCTGGTGGTCTGATTCTTGTGAAAAAGTTTCCAAGGCCAGAAAGAAAGCTCTGCGTCATTTTCGGCGTTCTCCCACCACTGCATTACTAAACAAATATCGTGCTTTAAGAGTTCACGCAAGATATATTTATAAAATCGCAAAGAAGCAATCATGGCAAAACTTTGTATCTTCTATAACGGTGTTTACCACCATAAAGGAAATATGGGAGAAGTACAGAAGAATATCTGGGAGAGGTTATGCGCCTCCCATTACGTCAATCTGTATCAATAATGCACTCATCACAGATCAATCACAAATAGCTAATTGTTTCGGACAACATTTCTCCAAAGTATCCGCTACTTCTAACTACAACAACCAATTTATTACAATCAAAGCCACTGAAGAAGCTACTCCTCTGGTTATTGACGATGATCTCAGCAACCCCCTAAACTTACCTTTTACTAATCATGAATTTACGCATGCTCTCAATAGTAGAAAAGACACCGCTCCTGGGCCAGATGACATATGCATAAGTATGGTAAAGAATCTTAACATGCAGAGTAAAAAGTGCATCCTTAACTTTATGAATAAGATTTTTTTACATAGAAACTTTCCTGACGATTGGCATAATTCCATTGTAATCCCAATATTAAAGAAAAATAAGCCACCAAAAGAAATCTCTAGTTATAGACCCATATCTCTCACGTCTTCCCTGTGCAAATTATTAGAAAAAATGGTAGCCAATAGACTACACTGGTATCTTGACCAAAACAAACTCCTAAGTATGTGGCAAAGTGGTTTTCGGAGAGGACGAAGTACCACTGACAACCTTGTCCGTCTTGAATCTGACATATTAAGAGCTTTTCAAAATAAGGAACAAGTTATAGCCGCTTTTATTGACCTAAACCATGCATTTGACAGCACCTGGGCACGTCATATTCTTAATTGTCTGAAAAGGTTGAAAATTGAAGGGAATATGCTTCATCTTATAAAGAACTTTCTAAACAACAGAAAATTCCGTGTAAGGACTGGATCACAGCTTTCTGACGAGTTCCTGCAAGAGAATGGTGTACCTCAGGGATGTGTCTTGAGTGCGCTACTTTTCTGCATAGCAATTAATGGTATTACAGAAATGGCTAAGCCACCCATAAAAATGATGCTATATGCCGACGACATCGTAATTTACACGACTGGAACAAATCATAGAGCAATGATCTACCACCTACAAAATACCTTATGTTCCATGAATGAATGGATCATAAATCATGGTTTCAGCATATCCTTCTCAAAATCGGTTTGTGTACATTTCTCAAAACGGAAATATGTTCAATTACCTCCAATAATTATTAATAGTAACCCGATTTATTTTACCAAAACCACCACTTTCCTAGGGCTTATATTTGACAGCAAACTATCCTGGACTCCTCATATTAAGCATCTCAAAACGAACTGTACACGACACATAAATATATTAAAGACTCTTAGCAATACCGCATGGGGGGCAGATCGTTCCTCGATGCTTCTCCTGTATCGCAGTCTTATCCGATCTCGTATAGATTACGGCTCTATAGTGTACCATTCAGCAAGCCAGCGATCTCTTCTTATGCTGGATAGTGTTCAAAACACTGCCATAAGAGTAGCTATAGGAGCATTTCGGTCAAGTCCCGCGATCAGCCTGAAAGCGGAGACAGGAGAAATGCCCCTTGAATACAGAAGAAAACAATTGGCCCTCATTTACTACAGTAAAATAATTTTCAACCCTTCGCATCCAGTCTTCAGTCTTTTCTCTGATACTTCTATCCCACACCCTACTGTAAATTTTAATAATTATAGAACTCCTATAGAGAACCGAATTAAAAAAATCCTAACAGAAATAAATATTTCACATTACAATCCCCAACCACAACTACTAACTGCTATAGCTCCATGGCTACTAAATGAACCAAAAATTAACTTCAGTCTTTCCAAATTCTCTAAACAGAAAACAAACCCAGTTATATTTCAGAAAGAATTCCTGAAATTAGTTTCTGAACTCTCCCCGTCTTCTTGTATTTATACCGATGGTTCCAAGAATCAAACCGGTGTAGGTGTGGGGGTATTCGGTGATTCTGGATCAATTATGCTCTCTCTACCTCCCACTGCAAGTATTTTTACAGCCGAACTAGTTGCTATCAGAGAAGCACTAAAAATTCCTCCCCGCCAAAACAGAATTGTAATTTGTACTGACTCGCTTTCATCCCTCCAAAGTCTCAAAAACACATACACTCTCAACCCTTTAGAAATAGATATTTTACAAAAAATATGGATACTAGCCGAAAATGGTGTCGAGACTAACTTCATCTGGGTTCCTAGTCATCTTGGCATTCATGGAAACGAGCGAGCTGACCTTTTAGCCAAGAATGGCGTTTCACAGGGCACTCCTCTAAATGACTACACCCAGAGTGATTTCGCATGTTCTCTTAAAAGAAATATTTTAGAAAATTGGGACAAAGAATGGAACTCTACAAGAGACAATAAGCTCAGAGCCATAAAGCCCACTGTTAGACCATGGAAAACATCTATTTTGGGAAATCGAAGGGAAGAAGTTGTTTTGGCCAGAATGAGAATCGGTCACACTCGACATACTCACGGATATCTCATGGCACGGGAACCTCCTCCCGAATGTCGTCGTTGCCGAGTCCAAATAACTGTAGCCCATATTCTCACAGATTGCCCTTTATTCGCACTTCATAAACGAAGGTTTCAATTACCAGAAAATTTAGCAGAAATACTCGGTGATAATCCCCCAAATGTTACAAAACTATTTGACTTCCTAAAAGCTGCTAACATATATAAAAATATTTAAATATTCGTTTTAATGTACAAAATTTCTTAACTAAAGTTATTTGTGGGGGGGTGGGGATGGGGCGGGGTGGGTGGGGGCTTCCCGCGAGTGCTGGAGCTTGCTGGTTGGCGCCACTTCTGGAACTCTGGACTATGTTTAGGTCCAAGGCTTGGTGGAGTGCGGATGGAGCAGGCACATGCGCACTCCACAATCAAGCCTTCCTCCGAGAGCATGCACAAAAGCCTGCAATAATGACCACGGGAGAGATATCAGAGTGGTGCCGCTGCCGGTGCCGGTGCTCTTGGGGTTGCCCCTCTTTGGGTTCTCCCTCTGCTCTTCTGCCGTCCCCTTCCCTCCATTACGGTGAAGGAATAGCCATTTCTCACCGGCATTAAGGCAATAATGACCCTAGTGGTTGATTTGCCAAAAAAAAAAAAGAAAAAAAAAAGAAAAGGATTTATTTGCAGTGCCCGTTAGATATTACAAAAGTGTAATTAGTACCCTAAAGACTTATCATTTAGATACTATTTCGATTTTATACAAATTTAAAGAAAATGACGTATGTGACATTTTGAAAATCGATAAAACATTTCGGGATGCAACACAGTCGCCAATTTGTCCGAGTACACCTTAGCTCACTTGTCCTCTACTGGGCTCACCCATTTTTTAAAAATGATTTTCCATGTTTGTGGCGTTACGCAAAATTAGCAACCTGATTTTTGGAAGTCTATTTTGGACCCTTTATCGACCGGCACACTTACTTCTTAATTCTTACGGACAAGGTGTTAACGGCACACTCATTATCATTTCGAAATTGCTTGTTTATGGATAGATAGATAGATAGATAGATAGATAGATAGATGATAGATGGATGAATAGATAGATGGATAGATAGATAGATAGATAGATAGATAGATAGATAAATATGTCGGCTATCTAACGTTGTAACAGAGATTATTAGACAATTATGATCAACAGTCTACAAAACTAAAAGCTTTTGAGGAAAATCGGACCGCTAAGAGTACGGATTTCCTGAAATATCGTCTTTAAGTAAAAGTAGTTTTTGTATATTGTCGTTGAAACATTTAGTTCAGATGATAAGATGAAATGATAAATTAGGACTATTAATATATGAGGATTTAAAATTTAAATTTTTCAGTTTATAAGCCGTAATTAGTTGCTTTTCTTAATTAAATTTGATATGAGTTTATATAAAATAAGAGCCTAAGTTTGTCATAGAACAACATCGATGTATTAGGGGTTAGAGGGTTTTCCTGAAATTTGAAGTACTAGTAAAATAATTTTTTTTTTTTTTGCTACTGTGAGCGAAATCTTTAGTTTAGAGCAAAAATTGTGAACACAGATTTTTTTTTTTCCTTTTTTGCGTATTAACACATTGGTAATTACTGCTAGTGAAGGGTTTGTAGAAAGTATGAACGCATGTTGGTTGAAGGGAGGATACTCGAGGGAGAGAGAGGGGCACCAAGACCGTAGTTTGCTGACTTAAATCTCTCCTTTACTTCGAGCCCTGCTTTTTGGAGATGCAGAGCCCTCTCTGATAAGTTGGTAACCAATTGGATTGGCTAATGGGATGTAATAATCAGTAGTTTTAAAACGAGTTTCTTGAATGCAAATTATACCCCCCCCCCCCCCCCCCCCGGAAATATCTTTTAAGTGATTCCAACTCAGTATTTTTATGTTTAATACCATTTGTGTTCCACTGGAAGAGAGTGGTCCTAATATGATAAACTAATTAATAAAAGTGACGTTAATAGTAAATGAAATTAATGTAGAGAACCGGTTGGATTTAATAGAATAAAGGATATATATGAAAACACGTATAAAACGGGGTGATACACATGACACACACACACTCACACAAACACACACACTCACATTCATAAACACTCGTACTTATACCCATGAGTACGCTCATACTTATACCCATGAGTACGCTCATAGAACATCATTCAACGCGAGTAAATAGGCATGAACACTTGAAACATATATAGAGTTTCAGTAGTTTCTAGTAGAGAAGAAGGGTTTTAAAGAATGTATATATATATATATATACATATACATNAATTATTTTATTTCATCTACTAGCAAATAGTGAAGTATGTCTATTTCAAGTTATTCAAGCCACTCAATCATCATATCATTTGTTTTTATTTTATTTTATTTTATATTGCCTAGTATACTCATAATAAGTGACAAATTTAAATTGAAGGAATATATTACTACGGTATTGTAAAGAGGGTAATGTGATTGAAATAAAAGCATATACAAATAACCTCTTAATATTTTTTTGGGGGGGGCGTTGAGGTTTGGAATTTTTGAGGCAATAGGCGGCCCTTCTCCTTTGTTCTCAATTTTCCGTGGTTCGTCGTTAGCACTGCTAATAGTTGTAATTTTATTTATGGATTTTGATGATTGGGTAGCTTGAGATTTATTAAAAATGTATGAAGTTGTATATGAATTTTTATTTATGCTAGCTTCCAAAACTAGAACTCTGGAGCTAAGATTGTTAATTATACTAGTTAAATTATTTATAGTATCAATTAGAAGTTCATTAGTGGCTATTGATACAGAATCAGAGAAAGATAACTGGGGCTGCATTGAGGGGCTGTTGTAGTGGAGACTTCACTCTGTTTTCAGAAAGCGCGCGAATAATTCGCTCCCTTCTTGTTTTCATGTGGGAGATAAGGTATACCTTACAGGTTGAGCCCCATTGCAGTGCTTACATTTAGGTTGACATTGTAAGTCTTTTTGTGTGTTTTCCCACTTTTACCACATATTATTCCTATGCTCTTGCATAATCTTTCACCATGGCGAGCATGTAAAGTCATAACACTTAAATTAGAGAACAGGTCTCATATGTAGAATTACCTTAGATGATTCAAAATTAAGGAATATTCTTTTCGGTTAGTTCAGGACATTTAAATGTTAGAGTGTTTGATGAGGTTGATTTTTTATTCCATCTATCCATAATCCACTAGCACAGGCCCTGCCCTTCAACTCCAACCCCTACAACCCTCCCTATCGACTCAAACGAAGATGGCCTTGTGACCTTCTGGGGACATAGTTTGAAATTAATTTGAGAATGGTATCATTGGTCACCTTTTCTCCTCTTGCGATTCTGACTTCGTTATTTTTTAGTTCATTGTAATCAAATTAAAATGCTCAAATTAACTGCATTGATTTAATGTTCTAAAGCAAAATCTTTATGTTAAGTGAATGTCTCTAAATAGAATGTTTCTTGGCACTCAGTTCATTAAGTGGTGTTCTATTTTGAAGATACTTCCCTGGATTCTAATGGCCGTTCTCAGCCCTATAAATCTTGTGAAAGAAATATAGATTGTGCTGGTTGACAGCCTGTAGAAATTTTAGAAACAATCAGATTTTATCATTTTTCAGAATTTTACGATACATGGATATCTGAATGAATCCATGGTATGCGAAGTGAGACAGGATTTCGGAGAGCGATTAGTTAAAAATTCGATGTCATAGAGGGACTGCTGGAAGGGTTGTAGAGATGGAAATTCATGAGTGTATTTAGAGTGGAATGTTGTCCATTGAAGTTTCATTACGAGAAACATCCACCTTCGATCCATTTATCTGGAACAGACTCGTCCCTCACTTAAAATGTGTATCTTTGTGTTTTAATTTATAACAAATTAAATATCACAAAACCCGAAAATTATCATAAGAGTATGGTTCTTCATAACTCATATGATCATAATAAATTATTTTTCCATTATTCTATTTAATTTATTCTTTACTTTGATATTGGTAGGCAAGTATTTTTGCAATTTTAAATACTATTTATTAAACTTACTATGTTTATCAGTTCCTTGATATGCGAAGCGAATTACGATAGATCAAATTTCACTTTTCTGAAATATTTATTTTATTTATACTGCAGATAAAATTTTAATTTTTAAAAACATTTGATTAAAAAGTTACAGTTATTCACTTTTTTTCAATTGTCTGTTAGTTCTTTTTCATGGAAATATTAAAATGTACTGTACAGTCATAATGGAGAAAGTTGTACTTAGTATGCATCCTTGAGAGACACTGAGTGATCGAATCGCAGCAACAGGCGAGAGAATGTGCCAACCATGAGGGTTTAGTGAAGAGGTTTTCAGAAAGCGACCCAGTACTTGTGAGACTCTACAAGGGAGACCCTGGACTGGTTAGGTGGAGAAGGTATTGTCGAATCATGGAGAAGAACATACCACGAACTCAGGGGTCGTTGGGGATTGAATTAGATGCGCAATCCGGCAAATGTTATAGAGGTTGAAGGTTTGTTTCGGTGGTGCAAACCTCTCAAAGGGGCATCTCTTTTGCCTGATCAAGAACTAACAGACACTGCCGCTGAGAGAACGGGTCTTGTTGACCATGCATCCAGCTTACTCTCAAAATCTCCAAATCATACCCATATGTTAATAAAGTCTTAAAGCATGGGCAAATTCATGTATCTGGTATCTCTACTCATGATCTCCTTCATCAATGCTGTAGGAAAGGAACAATATATAAAAATGCTAGATTGGCACATAGAAGGCACTCACTTATCTAAAATGAGTATGACTTCTTTTAAATATGAACTACTAAATTTTGATTGGAAACTAGTTCCCAACAGATTAAATGTAAGTATAAAGGCCAAAATATTTTAATACATTGTTACTACACTGTATGCTAAGCATGCATTTCCACTAAATCAATTTGTTAAAGATCATTTATTCCTTTAGTTATAACTTTTGTTCATTTAACATGTTTTCTAACTGCTTTGTGAATTTCTTCAACAATCTCTTCTATTATATTTATTTCATTTTTCCCCCAAAAAAATATTCTTTTTACTTTCACAAATTCCATATGTTTCCCTTTTTTAGAAGTTTCTTCATGATAATTTTGAGATGGTGTTTGTTTTTTACACTTAACACAATGCATCATTTATTATGGATAAAAAACTTAATTTTTACTTTATGGTTTTGATCTATCGAGAATTTAATAAACCTAATCGTCGGCTTCAATTGTATACTCTTCTAATTTATCATAAATATCAATATTTGACTAATTTTTAGTTGCATACTACTCTAATTTTTCTTTAATAGCGTCATGTAATGATCTTTTTTCTCTTAAATTTTCAATTTTAAAATCATACATTATCTTTTTAACTTGTTTCATATTTACAACATCATTATTATCTATTCCTTCTGCAACTGAAACGATTCTTCTGTTTTAAAACCAATATATTTTTTAGCTATTGTAAATATTGATAAATTATGTAATCAACCTTTACTTTTATTTCACTATCAATTACCACCATATTTTAATTTTGATATTTCAGTTTTAAATTTCAGTTTTCTATTAATTCTAGATAAAAGTTTTCCATGTTTAAATCTCTACATTTTTCTTGAAATTCTAATTGATTAAAAAAAACATCAAACTTTACAATAACTGTTGGATAAGAGTCCATTTTTCTCTATTTATATAGTTAAAATTACTATTAAAACTCTTTCCGTTTGAAAGCGTTTTAAGAACTAATATACATAAATAACCACAAATCGGAGGATCATTGATATTCTGAAGACGATCTTCTTTTTGACGACATCCTTTTTCCTCCAACTGATTATAAGATAAAGTAATTCTCGATCTTTTCCATCTTTAGAATTTTTTTCAATTTTATTAATTTGTCTTTCGGTTAATAGAAATTGTGGCGGCGTTTTCTCTGGTTCGAATGTGACTAATAAAGAATAAATATTTAATATTAAAAATAAAAGAAAAAGAAAGAAAAAATTGAAAATAATAGGTAACAAATCACAACTTACAATGTAGTTTCAGCAAGCAGCTCGGTCCTCGCTCTCACCTGCAGTCCTTCCTCCAAAGCGGCCCTGAAATTAAAGGTCTCCAACTCGGCCAAAAGAAAAACCCACAAATTCAGAGCACTTACCTTCTGGGAATGCGTGGCAGCCGTGAGTGGACGAGGAATAGTGGACTGTATTGTAAATGGGAGGCGCATAAGGCGGCATAATTAATAATACTTTTAGAAAGCGAAATGGCAGCGGAGGATATGTTAAACACTTTGTCTACTACTGGAAGCAGAGTGGTTCCTATGGGATCTGGAAGCAGAGTGGTTCCTATGGGATCTGGAAGCAGAGTGTCTCCTATGAGATCTGGAAGAAGTGTGTCTCCTATGGGATCTGGAAGCAGAGTGTCTCCTATGAGATTTGGAAGCAGAGTGGTTCCTATGAGATCTGGAAGCAGAGTGTCTCCTATGAGTTCTGGAAGCAGAGTGAGAGAGTGGTAGGGAGAAACTGCATTTAGGTGATAAGGGTCGCGAGTCCAGGCGAGTCAGCCCCTGTGCCGAGATTAGGGCGCTCGGGACTGATAAAGGAGGATTAGGGCGCGAACAGAAATGGATATTTACCTTTTGATATTTGTACTGTCACATCAGTTTTTCTTTTCTTCAAATAAATAGCAATTTTTGATTTTTGATTCTCTGCAAGAGAAATGTTATATTTTCCATAAGAACTCATTTATTATAAAGAAAAAAATTAAGATTGTATTAAACTCAAATAAATAATATTATTCATTTTTATAGAAACATTAATTTTTTGAATTTTACAAATTCCTTTCTTTATTGGAATATAAAAATATTTATTTTGGCTTTTCCGATATTTTTGAAGAATAAGGCATATTTGGATATCAAATATCAGTTTCCTCATGAGCATGTTCTATCGTATTATGATTTACAAAGCTAGATTCAACTAAATTACAATTAATTTCTATTACAACAAACGGTCTTAATTTTGGGATATATTTTCCTTCATGTTTTGTCAAACTTGTAAAATATTTTTCAATTTCATTATTTGAGATAGATTCAAAACCTAAAGTTTTCTCATATTATTATCCAATTTGAATGGGTGAGGCGAATAAATAATTACTTTATTGCACTATTTCCTCTAAAATGAAATTGATCATTTTTCAATTCTTTTTTAATATATTTATTTAATTATGTTATATTCTAATACATTTTTGATATCTTGATAACATTAAAACAGATTTTAATTCAGCTTTATTTCTATATCAAATTAATTCGTAAAATCTTCTAAAACATTACAAATGTTATTATCTGAATAAAATCCTACAAATCCAATTTCACAATTAATATTTTCATCTAAAAATATTGGATGAGCTAATTTTAAAGATAATTCTAAAGTTGTCCCAACAATCTTAAACAATTTCATGATATATAAATTAGTAGTTATTTATTATGGGTAAAAAATATCAAATCAAAGTTTACCATAAAAATGATTCAAAAAATCAAAATAATTAATCCCATTACCATTGAGATGTGGAATAATTGGTTCAAGTGGTTCTGGCAAAACAACATTATTATTAAATTTTATTTATAATAAATGGATAAATTATGATTATTTATACGTTTGTAGTAAATCTTTAAATCAAGATGTTTATAAAAATATGAAACAAATTTTGAAAATGTAAATAATAAATTAGATGAAGAAATTTCATTTTTCTTTGATGATATAGATCAAATACCAAATGTTGATTAATGACATAAAAATTGTCCAGTAATTTTTGATGGTTGTATTTTAAAAAAAAAATTTTTTTTTTCTTTAAATAAATCTTTATTTATTACATTATGTTATATAACATCTTGTAATTTGATGACTTAAAATAAATGTACATGTATAAAAATAATATAAATAAAATAAAAGAAAGAAAAAATATAATGAAATAAAAATAAAATTAACAATAAATAAATAAATGGTCATCACTGTGCAGGGAGAAGGGGCCCATCGACCCCACTCCCAATAAGTTTAGGCATTAAGGCCCAGGAGGTCGCGAGGCCATCTCCGTTTTAGTCGCCGGGGAGGATTGTGGGGATTGGAGTCCGACGACAGGGATTGGGCAAATGGATTGGGATGAAATTGGAGTTTACTATGGAAGAGTTTGAAGCGGGTGGAGATAAGGTCTTTGACAAAAGGAATATTAAAGTCGTGATGAAGGGTAGAGTTGGACACATAATATGGAGCGTTAGCAATTATTCTAAGAATTTTGGACTGAAAGGATTGTATTCGTTGGATATTGGAAGGCTTAGCGGCACCCCACAGTTCTGCACCGTAGGTCCAGATTGGTCGTATAATGGTCTTGTAGATGGTCAGTTTATTTTCTAATGTGAGCTGTGAGCGCCTATTTATAAGGCTGTATAAGAGTCCGTGGCGTCTGTTGAGTTCTTGTCGTTTGATTTTAGTATGTTCATTCCAGTTGAGTCGTGAGTCAAGGTGGAACCCTAGGTAACGGACTGAATCAGAGAGAGGTATAGGTATGTTATTGTATGTAACATTATTAGGAGAATCTTTTCTTAATTTAAAATTTACTTGTACGCATTTGGACTCATTTATTTTGATTCTCCATTTACTGCACCACTGCTGAATAGCATCAAGGTGGTTTTGTAAATTTTTAGAAGCGATTTTGGAATCAGAGTGGGAGGAGAGGATCGCTTTGTCATCAGCAAAGAGGGCTAAAAGAGTATTAGGATGAGTAGGGATGTCTGCAGTATAAAGGGTAAAAAGGATGGGTCCAAGCACACTGCCCTGTGGAACACCCGCTTTCACAGGGTAGTGTTCGGAGTAATCTGATCCTTGCCGGACCCTAAAGAAACGGTTAGAAAGATAAGATTTGAGAATTAGGTAGATGGTACTTGGGAATATGGACTTGAGCTTATATAATAGTCCAGAATGCCATACTCGGTCAAATGCTTGAGTGACGTCCAAGAATGCACCAGGACAGAATTCTTTTCGCTCGAGGGAAGAGGAAATGTAGTCTACAACGCGAAACACCTGCTGGACGGTAGAATGCTGGGAACGGAAGCCAAACTGATGATTGGGAAGGATATTTGAGGAATTTATGATAGGCATCATTCGTTTTAGAAGAACTTTTTCAAATACCTTGGAAATTAAAGGAAGAAGGCTGATTGGTCGATAGGATGATGTATTGTGAGCAGGTTTACCGGGTTTGGGAAACAGGATTATTTCAGAGAATTTCCAGAGAAGGGGAAAGTGGGTGGTTCGAAGGACACTATTATAGAGGTATGTCAGGAAAATTATTGCTTTTTGGGGTAGGTTTCGAAGAATTAGCCCGGTGATAAGGTCATAGCCGGGTGCTTTGCGCTTAGGCAGATGGTTTATAATGTACTTGACCTCAGAAGGTGTCACTGCCTTAATCGGTAAGGACATTGGTAATGGTATATCCAGAGACTTCTCTACCTCCGCGTTATTGGACAAGTTGTCGGGATCTGGATGAGGAGTGAATGTTTGCTTTAGATGCTGGGCAAACATTTGGGCCTTGTCTTTGTCGGAAGAGGCCCAGGAACCATCTTCTCGACGTAAGGGGGCAGAAGGTTCATGATACTTTAGAATCCTGCGAGTAGCAGTCCAGAGGGATTTGTCTCCTTTTGAGAGGCTAGACAGGTAGGCATTAAATGCCTTATTTCGTAAAGCACCTAGTTTTTGCTTTACGAGACGAGATAGCTGGTTAAACTCCCTACGATCTGAGGGATGTCTGTACCTCTGGAACAGGGCTCGAGCTTGCCGCTTAGCTTGTATGAGGTTTTTAATGTAATCAGGGAGGGGTTCAGCTGAATTTACAGTGGAGCGGGTGCTGGTGGGTTTTAAGTTAGCCTTCCAAAGACATTGCTGAATCTTTATAGTAAAGAACTGGACAGCATCATCCAGCTCTTCAGAGGTTTTTAAGGAGATTCCGAGGTCAAGTGACTCTTCTAGGAGAGTTCTAAAAAGTGGCCAGTCAATGGGACCACTTATTAAGGTTGGTGGCAATTGTCTAGGGATAGGTGTGAGAGACAGTGTGAGGAAGACAGGGTTGTGGTCAGAGGAAAGTTCATTTAATGTTTTTACAGAGTGATGGTAGGTAATAAGATTTTTACATATGAAAAAATCTAGGATGTCAGGTAGACGGTTTACATCGGTGGGCCAATAGGTGGGAGAGGACGGACTTAGAGTAGAGAGATTGTGAGAGGAGATAGCATTATGCAGAGCACGGCCACGGGAGTTGGTCGTTCTAGTGCCCCACTGCAGATGTTTCGCATTATAATCTCCGCCAGAAAGGAAACGGGAACCTAGGGATTTAAAATGCTCTTGAAATTGGCCTGAGGTGATAGATTTGTTAGGAGGGCAATATACTGCAGAAAAGGTAATTGGGGAAGTGGAAGTATTGATGGACACTGAAGTGGATTGGAGCGAGTCTGTAGGAGTGGAAGGTATTAAATGATGAGTATAGGAAGTGCGAATAAGGAGCGCAGTTCCACCATGAGCTCGTCCGTCTGGGTGATCAGTTCGGTAAGTTGTATAGCCTGGTATGTTGAGTTTTTTATTTTTTGTTAGTCGTGTTTCAGTAAGTAAGAGTACGTCTATACATTTGTCTTCTAGAGTTAGTTTGAGTTCGTTTGTATGTGTTTGAATGCCGTTAGCATTCCAAAGGAGAACAGAAAAGGGTCTAGAGGAGTAGGAGTTCATTTACTGCCAGACGAGGGAGTCATATTAGAGACTACCGCTGACAGTAGGTTTAGGAGAGGAGTGATGAGGGCGCGGAATTCTGAGAAAAATGAGTGGAGTATGGATTGGATATCATTTGATATTAACGGAGGAGGAACATGAGAGATGGCAGGTCGCTCTCCCCTGGGAGGCTGGCATTGAGGAAGAGGTTCTTCTTGTTTGGGCTGGTAGGTCGCCTTTGCATAGGAGTAACCGGATTCGACTTTTCTGGTTGGGGGTGGTGGGGGTCTTCCAGCTACAGGTGCTGAGTCCTGCTGTCTGGTGGGCTGTATCCGCTGCTTCAAATCTTTGTAGATCTGGCAGCCTTTATAATTGGCGGGATGATTTTTTTGGCAAAGGGCGCAAACAGCAGGTGTACTGCGAGATTTCTGACAGTCCTCTGTCAGATGTGTCCCTCCACATTTGGCACATCTGGCACCATACTCACAGTATCTTTTTGTGTGACCGTATTCCTGGCATTTGTGGCACTGAACTATGTCTCTTCGAGGGAGGGACTTCTCCACTCGTATTCTGCAATGGCAGAGTGAGGTTATATTGTAAATCTCGTCTATATTGCTTGTGGGCTCGAGATCTACAAAGAACAAGGGCAACGGAGACTTTGTATGACCGTCATTAACAGGTCTGCTTGATGTTATGTTAATGGCATTTCTGACCTGGAAGCCAAGTTCAGTGAGCTCCTCTTTGATATAATCAGGAGAGGTTGAGTGGTGGAGGTGACGGATGACGACCCTGACTGCACGCTCTTCCTTTAATTGGTATGTGTGATGCTGGGCGTTTGTCTCTTTCAGATAGCTCACTATACCTCTGTAGGTGTCTGGGCTATCTGGCATTATTTTGGTGTCATGCTGACGATTGACACAGGTGTATCTCCCGCGGCCGACTCGTTCATCGAGTTGAATGCACATCAAACGAAAATTTTGCACGTTTCTGACAAAAATGGGAGGTGGTCGGGTTATACGTTGGGTGGCGGTTTCCATCTCCTCTCCAGTAATGTTTTGAAGAGGCTGAAAAGGGTTCACTGTTGTAAAGGGTGAAAGGTTTTCATTCCTGTCTGTCATTTCGTTGGCGGGGGGTGTGATGGTCACTCCTTGAGAGGTGCTGGGTCGTGGCTGAGATTGATCTCTTTCCTGTAAAGGTGCGCTACTGGCGGAATGACGCCTCTTGTCTTTAGGAGGGGTCATGGGTGCACCACGACGCTTCCCTTTTCGCCCTCCACTAGCAATCACCTGATGATAATGATTGCCTCCCACCATTATTAATCATTAATTTATAGAAGGAAAAAAAAAAAAAAATAAATAAAAGTAGAGTGGCCTGGTCTCGAACCTGTAACGCTGGGTTAAGAGTCTGGAACGGAGGCTCCTACTCTACAGGCAGAGAGATAAGGGAGGCTATGAGAGCTTAGCGCGGCGAGGTGGGGGCCGGACAGGTCTTCCCCTGTCGACCCCAGTGCTAAGGATAACGGCTACAAAAATAGTTCGCTTTACTCACTGTTTAGATGTGATCCTCGCGACGATTCGAGCTGAAACTGCACTCACATGTCACTGACACTTCACTGCAAATGTATGTAGAGTTTGAGGTCTCAGTTCTTCCCACAACTGGAAAGACGGAGCGCTATATACAGGTGTATACTGATCACTGGCTACACTACTACTCCTTTAGAAAAATTAAAGATATAATTAAAGAATACTTCGTTAGAGGAAGAACCAAAAATATTTCATGCGTTTATTTGAATCAATGTTATTCGAGATTAGATAGACAATTTATAAGACATAATTTAAATTTTGTATGTATATTCAATCAATCAGATCATTATGTTGACATGATTTGTAAAACTTTTTTTGGAAGTTATTTAGATTCCAATAAAAAATTTAAATAAATTTGTAATGTATGTTGGATACATGATTTTGGTTTTATATCTATAAATTTGAATACAAAGAAATCAAATGGTAAGTATATGTATAAATTTAAAAGAGTTATACTTTAATATAAATGAAGAAAGTTCCGTTTAATGAAAACATGACTATTTATGAAATTCCATATGAGTGTAGGATAAATTTTGATTTAATTAATAAACAAAAATTTAAAATAAGAATTCTTACATTTAAAGATGTTTTTAAGTAGTTTATAAAAAGTTTAATTTAGTTTTACTCACTTTAGGTTTTTTTACTTTAATAAATGGCAGAAATATCTCTAGAGAAAGCAAGAGAGTTTTTAAAAAAAGATAGAAAACGATTAAATTAAAAAATTTAAAAGTGCTCGTCAACAAAGGATCCTTGATGAGAATTTAAAAACTAAAGAATATGCTCCAATAACAGGAGCAATTGAGAAACTAAATGAATCATTTACTCATGTTGATGAGGGCATTCAAAATTTTTCACATCAAAATAAAACTTTAATTATGGATCTTGTTCCATTCACAAGAAGTATAGTAGAAATGGAAATTCCTCCATCCGAGGAAGAAACATAATTTGAGAAAGAAATATATACAGAAACACCAATTGCAAAAAGTACACCATATATGATTCAAATAAGTCCAAAGTTAATAAACCAATCTTCTATTATAGAATCTATAATTGGAGCAATCGCTTCACAATATTTACCAAGAATAAGTGATGGACATTATTGGGAAAAAAAAACAAAGGTTGATGTAGAAGGAAATGATTTAATCAATTTTTAGTGCAAGGGAACAGAATAAAAAATCTAACTGTCCCAGCCAGGACTCGAACCTGGATCTCCTGCTATCCGGGCCGGTGCATTTACCAATTATGCTACCAGGACAAGTCTGATAGGTATTAAATTCCCCGCACTAGTGTCGAGAGTCTAACCTCCGAGGCAGACGAATATCTTCTTACGCTCGAAGGAGCTAACATTGTCAAGCTGTTTAAATGACTCTCGTTATTTACTTTTAATTTACTTAATTAATTAAGTATTACTCATTACTTTTAGCTAATAATTAATGTGTATAGAAAAAAAATTGGTTTTAGTGGCACTTGACATTGCAGGCAAAAGACACTAAAAGATTATAGAGGACTACAATTTTGTTTTCTATTAGGCAAGATTTAAAAAAAATCTATATTATAAAAGTCTTTTGATTCACTCGAAACTCACATCGTCTTTTTTATATGCTTAGCTTGATTTTATTGAGGAGAAACTTATGAAATTAAGCTCTAAAAGTTTTGCTTATTTATTGGAACTCGCAGAGGCGATTAAATTAATAGAAAAATGAAGTAATGGCTGATGTACCATGTCTGTAAATAATGATAGATTGAGTTATAAAGCCCTCGCGATCCTATTACCTTTAATATGATATCGGTAATTCGGTTCCCGCTTTAAGGGATTAGGCAGGAGATTAGGTTTACTTTCGATTCAAAGGGATCTTTACATTTCATTTTTTTCCACCAACTTATTGAAGTACAAGCTCTCGGAAATTCAAATGGCGATAGACGGAAAAAGAAGAAGATGAATGCTGAGGAAAATAAACAAAATCAGATGGCGTTTGAACTCCTTATTGACAAGAAGTCTGAGTTCAGCTGATTTTAGATAGAAGGAGAGCTAAGTTGTCTTCGTCGCTCCTGCCTCTCCACTTGCAATAAGAGGCTGACTTTTATTAAAGTTAGACTTCCATTTACAGCATTATGGCTCTTATGTAGTCAGCAGAATGAGCTTATGGGAGTGGTTATGTGAATTACAGTACATAAGAGGAAGGGGAGGGGGATTTATTATCGAGGTTCGTACTATTTCATTCTCTGCATTGGTATTACTACAGCCATCGATAATAATTTAATGAAACATTATGAAACGACAGCTATTATTAATAGCACAATAACAATGTCTTGTTCGAATTTTATTATACAGTTTTACATATAAAAAGATTATCAGGATGCACTTACCGAATCAAAACAAACCAAATCCTTCGAGTAAAAAAAGTTTAAGCCCATTAATATTAAGAAGGAAAAAAAAGAAGAAGAATCTTTATCCGGGTCATAAGTGCCCTTGAATAGCGAATCAGTCACAGCTGACACTATAGCTGTGTCCGACCTAAATTCAATATAAAATATAATATCAGTATAAATAAGTATTAAACTAATAATATAAAATATATTCCACTACACAAGGACATTATTTAAAAATTAAGTACATTAAAGGAAATAGGAGAAATAAGCAGTAAAAGTAACAAAAAAAAAATAAGACTTACATAGAGTAATAGAAAGAGGTGAACAATAAGTAAATGATAACAATTTTTGGTGCAAGGGAACAGAATACAAAATCTAACTGTCCCAGCCTGGACTCGAACCAGGATCTCCTGCTATCTGGGCCGGTGCATTTACCATTTATGCTACCAGGACAAGTCTGATAGGTATTAAATTCCCCGCACTAGTGTCGAGAGTCCAACCTCCGAGGCCGACGGATATATCTTCTTACGCTCGAAGGAGCTAACATTGTCAAGCTGTTTAAATGACTCTCGTTATTTACTTTTAAATTTTATAAATATTATTTTTTTGTGGTATATAATCCCACGTAATTTTTAACAATTTTAGTGCAAGGGAACAAAATAAAAAATCTAACTGGCCCAGCGAGTTCGACAGCAGCCATTGCAGTGAGAGGACGTTTATTGTTAGCTCTCTGCAATTGTTTCTTTTGAAGTGATTTCTAGTGCTTCCTTTGTCATCAAACTGGTCACGGTTGAAGATGTAGCGAGCGTGAAGACTGTGACGAAGTTGCGGGAACAGAACCGTACCAAGTGAGTGAAATACTCAATTTTTACATTTAAAAGTGAGAAGAGGCGGGACGTGCTTGGGCAGGCGCGCTCCCCTCCACCTCAAGCCCGGTAGCCCGGCTTATCATTCACAAAAGGAGGATTAGATAGCTCCACTCGGCCCCCAGCTCAGATATAAGGAGCAGTAAATATTTATATCTACTGTTTCCTCAATATTTTGATTTAACTTTTACCATATGAGTGACACTTTTCACCAGAAAGTATTAGCGATGAAAGGAAAGCGCCCTCATTCAGCGGGAGGCTCACAAATGTCGCCCCCCCCCCAAAACAAGCCCAAAAATAAGAATAAAAATAACAGAGTCACGAGGTCATCTTTAGCCACCGACATGAATGAAAATACCGATAAAAATAGTCCACCATGAATAGACCTCCATCACCAACAACAGTACCACTCTCAGAAATCGCCCAGAAAACAACACAACACACAGAAATATCGCCATTTTTACTGCGAACCCATTTAACATTCTCTCTAATGAAGAGAACATGGAGACCTCAGAAACCCCACAGTGAATACCAAACCCCCTTCCAATATTTGTAAAAAAAAATAGCAAACTTCGGCCTGATGTGTAGACAGTTGGATGAGAAAGTAGGCCGAGGGAAATACACATGTATCAGTCGAAAGACAGATACAAAAATAATCCCAGACTCATCAGATACATATAGGGAGATAGTACGCTATCTGAAATCGGTAAGCGCTAACTTCCATACTTACCAATTACAGGAAGAACGGACTTTACGAGTCGTCATTAGAAATCTCCACCACACAACACCGATAGAAGACATTAGGGAAGAACTAACCGACTTAGGGTTCGTAGTAAAAAATATTCTCAATGTATTAAGCCCTGGAAGAGGAATTGACAAGGCACCACTAATACTCTTTTTTGTAGATGTCGAAAAAACGCCCAACATACAAGACATTTACACAATTCCGGCAATATGCCACACAAAAATAAGGGTTGAAAAGCCCTACGTAAAAAGGGAAGTAGTTCAGTGCCATAACTGCCAGCAATTTGAGCATACTAAGTTTGGCTGTAACTACAACTCTCGGTACGTAAAATGTGGTGGCACACAACACAGTACTGTCTGCCAAAAGAAGAGGGAGGAACCAGCAACCTGTGCTCTCTGCGGAAAAAGCCACCCTGCTAGCTATAGGGGTTGCGATATATACAAGAAGGTCAAGCTGAGAGTAATGAACCCTCAGGTGCCAACACAACAACCTCCAACCAGGAACCCACGCCCCACTTCAAGGACCATCCAGTCTGGAATCTCCTAAAGAGCCGCACTAAATGGACAGGGAGCGACCCCACAATCGACCAACCAGGAGCCACAACCCAGGCTGAGATCGTTTTCACGGGGCAGACACCAACCTCAGATTCAACAGTCACAGGCGGACCAACCCAGACAAGAAGCGCTTCTTCCTCAACGACAGCCACCCAGGAGGGAGCGACCTGACATCTCCCATGTTCCTCCATCACCAACTTCCTTTGATCTCCAAGCCATGCTCCATTCCTTCTTCTCCGATTTCCGCGCCCTCCTCACCCCTCTTATAAACATACTGACAACAGTACTGGATAAATTGACTTCCTCATCTATCTTAAAATGAGTCCTTCCAATTCTAATTCCTTCTCCGTCCTCCTTTGGAATGCTAAGGGCATCCAAACACACACAAACGAACTCAACTGACACTAGAAGATAAAAGTATAGATGTACTATTACTTACTGAAACACGACTAACTAAAAATAAGAAACTTACCAAACTACCAGGCTACACAACTTACCGAACTGATCACCCAGACGGACGAGCTCATGGTGCAACTGCGCTCCTCATTCGCACTTTCCATACTCATCATTTGATACCTTCCACTCCTACAGACTCGCTCCAATCCACTTCAGTGTCCATCAATACTCCCACTTCCCCAATTACCTTTTCTGCAGTATATTGCCCTCCTAACAAATCTATCACCTCAGGCCAATTCCAAGAGCATTTTAAATCCCTAGGTTCCCGTTTCCTTTCTGGCGGAGATTATAATGCGAAACATCTGCAGTGGGGCACGAGAACGACCAACTCCCGTGGCCGTGCTCTATATAATGCTATCTCCTCTCACAATCTCTTTACTCTAAGTCCGTCCTCTCCCACCTATTGGCCCACCGATGTAAACCGTCTTCCTGACATCCTAGATTTTTTCATATGTAAAAATCTTATTACCTACCATCACTCTGTAAAAACATTAAATGAACTTTCTTCTGACCACAACCCTGTCTTCCTCACACTGTCTCTCACACCTATCTCTAGACAATTGCCACCAACCTTAATAAGTGGTCCCATTGACTGGCCACTTTTTAGAACTCTCCTAGAAGAGTCACTTGACCTCGGAATCTCCTCAAAAACTCCTGAAGAGCTGGATGATGGTGTCCAGTTCTTTACTGTCAGGATTCAGCAGTGTCTCTGGGAGGCAAACTAAAAATCTAACTGCACCCAGTCCACTTCATATATACCAGAGCCCCTCCCCGATTCAATTAAAAACATTATACTGTATACAAAGCGTAAAGCTCTAGCCCTGTTTCAAAGGCATCTCTTAGACCGTAAGAAGTTCAACCAGCTATCCCGTCTCGTAAAACAAAAACTAGGTGATTTACGAAATAAGGCATTTAATGCCTACCTGTCAAGTCTCTCAGCAGCAGACAAATCCTTCTGGATTGCAACTCGCAGAATTCTGAAACACCATGAACCTTCCACTCCCTTGCGTCGAGAAGATGGCTCCTGGGCCTCTTCCGACAAAGGCAAGGCCCAAATGTTTGCTCGGCATCTAAGACAAACATTTACTCCTCATCCAGATCCTAACAGTTTGTCCAATAATACAGAGGTTGAGGGGTCACTGGACACACCATTACCAATGTCCAAGCCGATTAGGGCAGTAACACCATCTGAGGTCAAGTATATAATTAACCATCTGCCAAAACGCTATGATTTAATCACCGCATTAATACTTCGAAACCTACCCCAAAAAGCAATTATTTTCCTGACATACTTCTATAATACTGTCCTTCGAACCATCACTTCTCTGGAAATTCTCTGAAATAATCCTGTTTCCCAAACCCGGTAAATTTGCTCACAACATATCTTATCGACCAATCAGCCTTCTTCCTTTAATGTCCAAGGTATTTGAGAAAGATCTTCTAAAACGAAAGATGCCTATCATACATTCCTCAAATATCCTTCCTAATCATCAGTTTGGCTCACGTTCCCAGCATTCTACTGTCCAGCAGGTGTTTCGCGTTGTAGATTACATTTCCTCTTCCTTCGAGCGAAAAGAATTCTGTCCTTGTGCATTCTTGGACGTCACTCAAGCATTTGACCGAGTATGGCATTCTGGACTATTATATAAGCTCACGTCCATATTCCCAAGTACCATCTATCTAATCCTTAAATCTTATCTCTCTAAACATTTCTTTAGGGTCCGGCAAGGATCAGATTACTCCGAACACTTCCCTGTGAAAGCAGGCGTTCCACAGGGCAGTGTGCTTGGACCTATCCTTTTTACCCTTTACACTGCGGACATCCCCACTCATCCAAATACCCTACTGGCCCTATTTGTAGATCATAAAGCGATCCTCACTTCCCATCCTGATCCTTAAACCGCTTCCAATATTCTACAAAACCATCTACATGCCATTCAGCACTGGTTTAGCAAATGGAGAATTAAGATAAATGAGTCCAAATGCGTACAAGTAAATTTTCAACCAAGAAAAGTTTCTCCCTATAATGTCACATTTAATAATATCCCTATACCCCTCCTTGATTCAGTCCGTTACCTTGGGTTCCACCTTGACTCACGACAGGAACACAACAGACGCTACGGAATCTTATACAGACTTATATACAGGCTCACAACAGAGAATAAACTGACTCTTTATAAAACATTAATACGACCGATCTGGACATACGGTGCAGAACTCTAGGGTGCCGCTAAGCCTTCCAACATCCAACGTATTCAATCCTTCCAATCCAAAATCCTAAGAGTTATTGCAAATGCTCCATGCTATGTCTCGAACTCTACCCTACATCAAGATTATAATATCCCATTCGTCCAAGACTTCATCTAGTGGCGCTTCACACTCCTCCACTGTAAACTCAAATTTCATCCTAATCCATATGCACAATCCCTATCATATAGCTCCAACTTCTATGATCCACCCCGACGACTAAAACGAAAATGGCCTCGTGACCTCCTTGGCTTTAATGCCTAAATTAACAGAGTATGGTTAATGAATAAACTGACTCCGACTCTGACGGACTAAGCTGACTCTAATTTACTTGATTAAGTCATTTCTGAGAATGACTTAATCAAGAAAGAAGTTGACACTTATTAGCCAAAAATACTGATCAAGTAAACTGCTATACCATTCTAATCCACTAGCACAGACCATGTCTTCCAATTCCAACCCCTACGACGGGGAGTCGACTCAAACGAAGATGGCCCCGTGACCTCCTGGGGACATAATATGTAAATAATTTGAGAGTAGTGTCATTGGTCACCTTCTCTCCTCATGTGATTGATATTGAATGTCATTTTTTTCTAATTCATTGTGGTGATCAAATTACAAAATGTTTTAATTTAACAGAATGTAATAAATAAATAAAAGTTTAA
>KZ807118.1:630076-640629 GCA_000696205.2 Oncopeltus fasciatus
TTTTAATAATCATATTTCTTTAATAATAATTATTTTAATTTTATTTTTCAATTATCTCATGAATCATGGTTTCTTTACAAAATAATAATTAAGAACTAGTCTTTTAAGAGGGAAGAAAAAAATTAATGTAATCAAAAACTTACGATTGCTCGGACAGGTCGCCTGGTGAACGAGGGATGGTGGCCTCAAAGAGCACTGGATTATTACTGCCAATACGACAAGGGGTGGTTTCCCCCACTATCCTACCACCCCACCTCCCTCACCCAATAGCTGCACTTATATGCAGTTTAAACATTTACGTATGTCGCTTAAGAACGATACTCAAGACGAGTACAAATCTTTATCTTGTTACTAGCAAGATTATAATCCATCCACATGTATTAATTATGAAAAGAAAGAAAAGAAATATATATCAAACAATTAATGAGAGGGAATAGAATAAAAAAATCAATCTGTCCCAATCAGGATTCGAACCTGGATCTCCTGTTTTCCGGGCCGGTATGCTAAATGCTAAACCATTACACCACCGGGACGAGCCAGATATCTTATTAAATTCCCACCACAATATTTTTATTCTATTCCCTCTCATTAATTGTTTAAAATTTACCACAACCATAAACAGATTAACTGACCATCCCACACGAGTACAGAGTCCAATCTCCAATACTACACTCATCTTCCCCACCCCTTCTCCTTCTCTCCCGGACCATTCCCCCATATATTGAAGCAAATGTTCAATTTTTATTTTTTTTATTTTTTTTTTTTATAATTTTTTCAAGTGTCTATTTCAGTTGAACACGATTAAGGAAAATAAATTTAGTTGGAAACAAAACTTTAGTCTGTTAAAAATTTTAATTTAAAATAAAAGAGACAATTTGGGAAATTAGGTAGTTAATTGAGTATTATTTCAAACTGGTAAATTTAATTATAAGGTATCAATTCAAAAGAGAGTTTTTTTTTTGTTTTTTTTTTAAAGGCATATCAACCATATAGGTCCAGACAAAAGAGAGTTTTATTAATGTAAAGGAAACAGGCAAAATCGTGCTTTGAACAAGTTTCACTTTATTTGCTTGATTTGAGTCTTAGATTAAGTAATTGTATTCGAATCTTTGTTTACATCATACGGATTCACGTTCGAAGTCGAGCCCCTCGGTATCACAATTCAGGCAGTCGCCGCCTCTGAGTCTTCCTTCGTACGGGAAACATCTACCCTCACGTAAATCGATAATAGATACTCTTGGAAATCGTTATTATATTGGCGGCTTATCGATTCTTCAACCCACCACATCGACTGGACAAAATCGATCATCAACCCACCTGGATCCTGGCATTCTGGTGAGGACTGGATATCATTTCTTCTAGGAAACCTCTCCACATTGTAGCAATTGACCTTCATATCATTGGTAAGATAACCTTCTTCTTCAACCCAAACATTGTTTGTTGTTCGTCGTTACCTTTACTTCAAACCAATTGACTGTTGCGCATCGGTCAACTTCAACTTCAAACATAAAATTTCGTTCCTCGAATACTTATTGAGATCTCAATTTTAAATTTGCGTTCGTCAATTATCGTTTTTTTTTTTCCGATTGTATTTATTTGGACGGGTTTGAGCGTAAACAATCTCAGCTGAGATAAAATAATTTAACTTTATTTTTTTTCCACCCTTCGTTTGGTTTAGTTATTAATTGCACTTTGAATTGGCATCAATTTCATGCTGTTTTCAGCTTGACTTCCAATATTGTTCTTGAGTTCTTCATTTTTCTCTTATACAAGATTATTTGTTAATTTGCATTAAATATTGTAATGAACTTTACTTTTATTTTTTCATTGGCGTTAGCAACTTAGAATAAACGGCTTTGTTATTTTAATTCCATAAATGGTTTAATTTATTAATTCCCTTATATTTTGGTATTATTAGATAATGGATTTAATTTTATTCCTCTGACCAGCTCGACACGGGATCGGAGATTTGTTTTCAATTAAGAACCCCCCCCCCCCTTTCACTATCCCTCCTTACAACTTCTACACTCGCTAAAGAGGCCCTGCTCTTCCGTCCGTTCGTCCTCGCTGTCTAAACAAATAAAGCGTCTAGTATAGCCAGGAAGATCACTTTTCATCTACAATATTAATAAAAATATTCCTTCACACAGCTTTATATTTAAAAAAAAGGTTCTCACTAGAACATTGATAGCATTAGATTAAAACAAAATCAGTTACAAAATTTATCAGTGTAGCACAGAGTAAAATAATTCGCATACAAGAGTTGTGGGTAGTTGTTAAACAACTTACAAAGTTATTTAATTTTTTTTAAATAACAGTAATTTAATCTGTCTGGCAAAAATTCTCTTACTCATACCTGTACACATATTGGCTCATTCTCAAGTATATTCCTTTCCAATTGCACACCACTTTTAGACACCAGGGGGAAATGGAGACCGCTTACAGATAGCTAGTTCTAGTGAACATTTTCCATTAATCATTTCATTCCTGGAAAAGTTATTTTACCAGCCAAGCTTATCTAGCTGGAAATTAAACTAGTGGCTCTTTCCTCATCTAGCTGAATTGAAACTGATTGAATTTTAGCAAGGTTTTAAAAGACGGTATTTAATGAAATAAAGACTATAATAGAAGAAATACAAGGGAACAGAATAAAAAAATCTAACTACCTCAGCCGTAGTAAGTAGTTTTTTTTAAATAAAATTAACCTAAATGAGAGTCTAATAAATAGCTAAAAATGCTAGCTCCTTCGAGCATAAGACAGTATATTCTTCTTACTCAAGGGTTTAGACTCGGAGTAAAGTGTGGGGAGTAGAAGAGATTATCTGACTAGCCTTGGTTGTGTAATGGTTAGCATAACTGCCCGGAACGCAGGAGACCCGAATTCGAGCCCCTGCTGAGGTAGTAAGATTTTTTTATTCTATTCCTTTGTATTATTGTATAAAATTAACGTGGGATTAAATACCACAACTAAAAATAAAGACTGTAATCTAGTATGCAACAGAAACGTCAATTTCAAAAACTTATTCGTACTCTTTAAAAGCTCCTTTGCGACGGTGGAATGATGATTTATATTTTCCTACTGAATTAAGGAAAAAAGAGCTTCAGGAAATAAAAAACGATGAAAACCACTTTTGAGTTATTAAGCGGGAGGAGCACTTGCGAGATATGTATTCAAAAAATCAAAAAATGAATCATGGAAAAAACATCTCACAGAAATATTTCATATCACCCCGTTAAAAGGAAGTAAAAGAAAAAGTTTATGGAATAGCAGGCAGGCGATATACACGGACAATAACCTTCATACAAATATCGGGACCTTAGTCACTGTTAAATTGGAAATTGGAAACCTTTTGGATAATCACTATCCATGACCTTTTGCTTTTCATTTGTTTCAAGAGATTATAGCAGTTAGTTTTTTAAAAAATCAGAACACTTTGAAATTCTAGAGGGAGCCGACATTAAGCTAAACATCTCATTTTCCATTGGCAATTTTTCCCATGCATTCAACAGTAGGATAGATACTTCTTCTGAACTTGACAAAGTTATGAATCAATGATAAAACATTTATCTATGAAAATAAAAGGTTATTATTATAGCTTTATAATAAAATATACGCTATCAAATATTTTGCAGATAATGCTTAGAGTTATAACTATTCCCATTCTAAAGTAAAACAAGGCCCCCTGCCAACTGTCTAGCTAACGATCAGATTAATTAACCTCCTTATTTTGTAAATTAATGAAAAAAATGATTGTTTATATCCTGTCTTCACAGTTATTATTATTTTTTAAACCCAAACCAATGTGCCTATTGCAAAAAAAAACGCTGCATTATGGATAACACAATAGTACATGAAAGTGAATTTCTTGAAGATTTTTTTTTTAAATAAAGAATACTGGTAGGCTTTCTTGACTTACACGTCTTTTACAGTTTCTGGCGGAGGTACTGCTAAAGCACTAGCCATTCAGAAACCAATTAAAATTTTAATTTCAGAACGGCTCACCTTAAAGTTTTAACCTTTGACCTTTGATCCCTAGGCAGGACATGTAATATGAATTATGATAGGGACTAATATGGAATCGAGGAATGTGTATATTAGCAAATTTCGTCTAAAAAGATTATGTTATCACATGACGAAAGGGGTGTGTCAACGAGTGAACTTCTGTAAATTGTGTTAATTTTATAATTTTGGAGAATTTTATTGCATTTCAGGGTCTATATGTAAGTATGTAGTTGACCAAGGTTTTGTTGGGGATACGTAAATGAGCGGATTTCCCCAAAATATGCTTTGCAGGTTTAGTATTTTTGATATTTTTCTTAGATTTATAGGTCCAATGTGGGATTTGGGGAACACACCTTTTATGACGGAAGGGTGTTTCCACGAGCGAATTTCTTGGAAATATGCGTTGCAGGTTTAGTATTTTAGTAAATTCTAGTTCATGTAGGGTTTTATATAATTTTATACTTGATCAATGTATGATGTAAAGGATACGTAAATGGGAGGATTTCCTCAAAATATGCTTTGCAGGTTTATTATTTTGGACATTTTTTAACCTTATAAGGTCTCGTGTGGGTTTTGGTGGATTTCACCAAAATGGCTCAGGTGGTGCTTTAAGCAGCGAATTTCGTGGAAATGTTATTGCGGGCTTAGTATTTTGAAAATTTAATTTAAATATAGGGTATATGAAATTTTATACTTTATTGAAATTTGTTGTACAGAGTACGTTATTGAGCGAATTTCTTATAAATATGTTTTGCGGATTTAGCATTTTTAATTTTTCGTAGTCTTATAGATTTTCATGTAAAATTTGTGAAACACACCTTCATGACTCAGGCATAGTCTGTTATAGCGAATTGCTTCGGAATATGTGTAGCGGGTTTAGTTTATCGAAAATATTATTGTGTTATTCAGTCTATATATAATATAGACTATGTAGTCTATATATAATATAAATTTATGAATTTATTTTAAATAAGTGTAACGGGTTCAGTATTTTGATATTATTCATAGTCTTATGGTGAAGATGTGGAATTTTGTGGATTAGGCCTTCATGACTCAGATAATATGTCAAACTGCAAATTTCTTAGAAAAATATGTTGAGGGTTTAGTATTTAGATATTTTTCTTAGTCTTTTAGGATATCATGTGGAATCTGTGGAACACACATTAATGATGCAAGGGGTGCGTCAAAGAGCTAATTTTTAAAAAAATATGTGTTCTGGAGTTATTTTTGGCAAATTTTATTTAAATATATGGTCTTAGGTAATTTTTTAATTGAATGACGTTTGATGCATAGGGTAGGTCAATGAGCGAATTTCTTCGAAATATTAGTTGCGGGCTTAGTATTTTGGTATTCTTCATAGTCTTATACGGTCTAATAAGAAATATTGTGGATAAGGCCTTCAGGACTCAGATAGTATGTCTAACGGCGAATTTCTTAGAAAAATATGTTGAGGGTTTAGTATTTTGATATTTTTCCAAGTCTTCTCGGGAATCATATTGAATTTATGTAACACACGTTTATGACGTTAGGTGTGCGTCATAGAGCTAATTTATTTTTTTAAATATGTGTTGTGGAGTTATTTTTTGAAATTTTTATTTAAATATATGGTCTTAGGGAATTGTGTAGTTGATTGATTTTTGATGCACAGAATACGTCATTGAAAAAATGACTTCGAAATATGAGTTGAGGCCTTAGTATTTTAGAATTTCTATTGTAATTTAGAGCTTTTATGTAATTATGTACTAGATAGACGTTTGATGAAGAAGGTGCGTCAAGTTTCGAATTTCTTTTAAATTTGCGTTGCGGGTTTAGTATTCTTGATGGACACCTTCAATTCGATTCAACACAAAAATATCCTCAAAATTGAAGAAAAATCTTAAAAGACTAAATCCTCAGGGCATATTTTCCAGAAATTCGCTCATTGCACACCCCTTCTCTCATAAAGGTGTGCTCCAAAAATTTCACTTTTTGATTATGCTAGTGTAAGACTACGAAAATATCGTAATACTAAATCTATATATCTCATTGAGAATTTAGTGGGACACACCTTTATAAAGTAAGGAACGCGTCAAGTAGCAGAATTCTTCAAAATAAGTGTTTAGGGTTTAGTATTTTTTATTTTTTTATCCCTTTAAGATCCCATGGGAAAATATTTTGATACGCACCTTTATGACTTAGGTAATGTGTCAAATAGCGAATTTCGTCATAACATGTCTTGTGGGGTTTAGTATTTCAAATAATTAATTGTGATTTGAAATTTTATCGGTGTCCCTTGATAGAAGTAAAGGTACGTATTTAGTATTACAATATTTTTCTTAGTCTTACACTAAGCCAAATGACATTTGGGGTATCACACCTTCATGAATCACGTGTTGTGTCAAATAGCGAATTCAAGAACAAAATTACATAAAACCCTACTTGAACTAAAATTTACTGAAATACTAAACCTGCAACGCATATTTGAAAGAAATTCGCTCGTGTAAACACCCCTTGCGTCATAAAAGGTGTGTTCCCCAAATCCCGCATTGGACCTATAAAACTAAGAAAAATATCAAAAATACTAAACACGCAAAGCATATTTTGGGGAAATCCGCTCATTTACATATCCTCTACATTATACTTTATTCAATCAATAATTTCAGTCAAATCGCATATGGGACCTATAAGACTAAGAAAAATATCAAAGTACTAAACCCGCAAAGCAAATTTTGGGGAAAACCGCTCATTTACGTATCCTCTACATCATACGTTATTAAATTAATAATTACACTCAAATCCCACATGGGTCCGATAAGACTAAGAAAAATATCAAATCCCACATGGGACCTATAAGACTAATTTAACTAAAATAAAATATTCTTGGGGTTAAAGATGAAAAAATAATCCTTAACACATAATAGCAGGTTGGGGAGGGTAAAATTAGACACCTACATTTATTTTACATGTACTAAAACAAATTAAGCCCTAAAATAAGTTGGAAATTTGAATAAACTCGTTCCTTAAAGGGTAAGTCAATCTAAAGTAATATGAAAATACCAAACCTAAATTTTTTTGACGAAGTTCGCCTATTGACGCACCCTCTGAGTTACATTCTACAATACGCCCAATTCTAGGGGACAAAGGTAAACATATATAAATATCAATTTTTTTGTGGTGTTAAATCTCACGTAAATTTAAATCAATAATCAATTAACTGTCCCAGCCAGGGCACAAACCTGGATCTCCTGCTAACCGTTCAAGTACTTTATCCTATTACGCTACAGGGAGAGCCAGATAACTTGTTGAATTCCCAGCACTAGTTTCGAGAGTCTAACCCACTTAACCTACCTAACTGGACAATGCACTTGTCCGCCAAGCAGGAGATCGAGTTTCGAGTCGTGGCTGGGAAAGATAGATTTTTTATTCTATTCCCTTGCATCAATTGATATAAATTTACGTAGGATTAAAAACAACAATAAAATTAATATTTATTAATTAAAATTAAAATTAAATAACGAGATAGCTTGAAAATGTCAGCTCCTTCGAGCATAAGACGATTTATTCGTCTTTCTCGTAGGTTAGGCTCTCGTGTTGGGAGTTTAATAAGTTATCTAGCTCGCCCCGGTTGTATAAAAGAAACATACCGACCCGGCATGCAGGAGATCCAGGTTCGAGTCCTGGCTCGGACAGATAGATTTTTTTTTATTATTCTATTCCCTCGCATAAATTGTTGTAAAATATGTAAAGATATATTTTTTAAATGACGAATAAAAGCTTGCCTTAAGTAATGGATGTGTCATGGAGTTTTTTATTTTTAGTTAGTCGTGTTTCGGAAAGTAATAGTACATCTATACCGTTATCTTCTAGTGTCAGTTTGAGTTCGTTTGTGTGTGTTTGGATGCCGTTAGCATTCCAAAGGAGGACAGAGAAGGATTTAGGATTGGAAGGACTCATTTTAAGATAGATGAGGAAGTCAGTTTATCCAGTACTGTTGTCAGTAGGGTTATAAGAGGGGTGAGGTGGGCGCGGAAATCGGAGAAGAAGGAATGGAGCATGGCTTAGAGATCAAAGGNCATAAAACTTTATTGAAATAAATAGTAAAAAAAAAACGATACATGAAATAATAAAATTCATATATCACATTTTATACATGTTTCATATATGTATTTGTGTATACAGATATAATCCATAACATTTTAAACAAAATTTTCAAAATAATCATTTTTTATGTCAAGGAAATTTAATTTTATTTAATTTTATGAGAGTTGAGGGGCGAAAGGATACTTGGAGCCTGTCTTCACGAAGTAAATTCCATTAACACTGAAAAATATAAAAAAAGGAACCCTTTTAATTGCTGTTTTTAACAATTGCGCTTACAAAAACGCATCATTATGATCGAAATAGACACACAGAATAGCACAGAATCATTTTTGTTCGAAATAGACATTTAATAGTCCATTTGCAAACGGACTTTGTTCGAGTCCTGGCTGGAACAGTTATATTTTTTAATCTATTGCCTTTTATATAACTATTTTAAAATATATCATATTAAATTGAATTGCTTACGGAGTATTTACTGGGTAACCCATTAATTCAGAGGAATTTTGGCACTTCCAGGCCAACGACAGAGTGGGACCACAATACAAAGCTGGAAATTTGTGCTCCCTATTTATGGATTCAGCAAAATACTCGAATGATCGGAAATGGCTGCATTTTCCTACAATAAATAAAGAGTTTCAGCTAATTAAAGAAAGTATAATAATAATATAAAATATACAATGCTTATTAAAATACTAATTATACGGGATTTACTTTTAATGTGGCAGTTAAAATAATGAGTTTTTTTTTTCCCTACGGTTAAATCTCTACACATTATTAGTAGCTTTTTTTGTTGGATACATCTAAACAAAACATACCATATTTGTTTACATATTTCTACACAATAATCACATATAATCTAACAACACATATAAAACGTGTTATGATTATTATGATTATCCCTAATAATTGGGTTTCGGCCATTACGAAATAGACGGTTCTTCTTTTACTTGGGACGTCTCTTTAAGATTGTATTAGGCCAATTGGTAATTGTAAAGAAATGATGAGACACAAAACGAATTATTGGGCAAAAGAATCACCTACCAATTGCATCACCTACCAAAGTCTAAAAAGGAGCAACCTGGTTGGTCGTATACACCTCCGTTTGGGTAGAAATCCACGTGGCAGAGAGGTTCTAAAAGACCCAAAAATCCACCGCAGGTGTGGATGCAGTCCACGAAATTGGCGTCCGTTTTCCCCAGCTTCTTAGCAACGTGAACTACCTCGAATCCTGGAAGGGCAGGATCAAGTCCTGAAAAGGAAAAAAAATATTCAATCAGGATAAATAAAGGATAAATGATATCATCATGCATTTGGATTGCAAATGGATTGCAAAGGAGGATTGCAAAGGGATTGCAAAGGAGGATTGCAAAGGGATTTCAAAGGGATTGCAAAGGAGGATTGCAAAGGGATTGCAAAATGGATTGCAAAGTAGGAGGGATTGCAAAGGGGTTGCAAAGGAGGATTGCAAAGGGATCGCAAAGGGATTGCAAATGGATTTCAAAGGAGTATGAGGATTGCAAAGGGATTGCAGAGGGATTGCAGAGGTATTGCAAAGGAGGATGGCAAAGGGATTGCAAAGCAAAGGGATTGCAAAGGAGGATTTCAAAGGGATAGCAAAAGGATCGCAAAGGGATTGCAAATGAGGAGGAGGATTGCAAAGTGATTGCAAAGGAGGATGGCAAAGGGATTGCAAAGGGATTGCAAAGGGATTGCAAAGGAGGGATTGTAAAGGGACTGCAAAGGGATTGCCAAGGAGGATTGCCAAGGAGGATTGCAAAAGGGATTGCAAAGGAGGGGTTAAAAAATATTGCAAAGGATGATTGCAAAGAGATTGCCAAGGAGGATTGCAAAGGGATTGCAAAGGAGGAGGATGGATTGCAAAGAGATTGCAAAGGGATTGCAAAGGGATTGCAAGGGTCAAGACTCTCACAGTTTTCCGTAGAAAATAATTAAGACCCTTTGATTCTTCATTTCAACCTTTGCTCTAGAAACTAAGCAAAACAGTATATAGAATGAGTTTAACATCACACACTTTCCAATATGAATTCTATAAAAATAAGTAAAAAGGAAAGGGAAGCACAAATTAAAAAGAAATCAGAAGATTTTAGTGTTTAAAAAAAAAATGTTACTGATAAACGTACTGTATCTTGACAAGTTGGTTATTTAAAGGTTTTGTACAAGACAGGGACATCCAGAGACCCTATTGAGGGTTATAGGAATGTATTTTATGTAATTTTAATGTGTATTTGCTCCCCTTTAACTATTACAAAATAATTAAAACCATTCATTAATATCATAACATAAATTGTCACAAAACTGTTTTTAAAACGAAAATATATATATTTAGGGGCGCCGGGATAGCTCAGGGGATCCGTACGGGTCTCGCAATCCTGACGTCGCGGGTTCAAATCCCGCCCAGGTCAATCTTTTATTTATAATATAGAAGCTTGTCCTGAGCCATGGGTGTTTA
>KZ807118.1:660922-671895 GCA_000696205.2 Oncopeltus fasciatus
TAGAGGATTCTATCTTATTAATGTTTTTTTGTTTTGTTTTTTTAACAGAGAATTACATATTATAGTTTCCAATTCTACGTATATAAATTAATTTCTTTTACAATTACATTCATATTGTTGAAAATAAAAAATAAAATATGAATATTAGAATTTCATATCCACCCCTAAAAAATTAAGATTATAGAATCATTGAAAATTAAATATTTATTGAGGAATAAGAACAAGAACTTAAAAAGGCTACTGAATTAAAAGAAAATTTATCACAATTTAAATTACATGTTATATTGTGATATTTCAATAGAGGAGAAAGGTTTGAGCCAAAATTATTATATAGCATAATATGGATTCATTTTTTTTTCTTGATTAGAAATGAAAAATTCTTACTTATCAATAGCCGGGTATCCCATTAGAGCACCTTTAAAAATGCAATTTTCCGGTAAAAATTGTGTTGAATTGCAATTAAATGCAGGAAACAAATGTTCTTTCAAAATGGATTCTGCATAGAATTCATGAGATCGACCATGACTACAGCTACCTGTAAAAAAAACAAAAAAACAACAATAATTTAACAAATAGTTTAATAATTTTTTTTTTTGTACTTCATTAAAGTGGAATCCAATAATTTTCCTCTTGAAAAAAAAAAAGTCTTAGCTGGAAGGGTAGATAACTATCAAAAGAAGTAAAAAAGCTGGGCTTTATCATAGGCCACAAAACTGATAACAATTTTAGCACCAGATTCATTAGGTTATTTTTTGTTTGGATGAAGACAAAGGTATTTTTTGTTTCGATAAATTCTGAGAAATTATATTATATCTATTTTACAAAGTTAATATCTAAAAACTATTTATTTTACTGCATTTTGTTAATCTTATTACTTTTATTGAATTCAGAAAGCTCTTCACTGCATTTAGCAATACAACCGAATTTTAAACTAATTTTACACCCCAAAATGTACATTAAATTTCAGCTTTAGAATATGCCTACTCATACAACACAAAGGTATTCAAATAGTAAACGAGGCTTTTGAGGAAAACATTGGCATTTCCTTTAGCCAGTAGAAAGCATACCTACCAAAATCATACCAGTGGCAACCAGGCTGATATTTGCCCTTGTTGGGGTAAAAGTCAGCTGAGCAGATAGGATCATCAATCCCAAGAAAGCCACCACAAGTGTGAATACAATCAACGAACTGTGCATCTGTAGAGTCCAGCCTGGCATCAAGATCAGTCACGTCAAATCCTGGAAGAGCTGGATCCAATCCTATGAAAGGCAGGCAAAAAATTAATAAGTGGCTTCTGTTCCTTGGCTGGAAGGTCATTATAATAACACGTACCTTTATAAAAGTACTATTGCTAAATACTGCAATATATATATATATATATCGGTTTTGAAAGTTTGCAATATTTGTTGACAGTATATGTTGAATGTATGTTGGAAGTACTGTAATTGAAGCACCGCTCAGTTAACCTCTATTAATTTTGAATCGTCCACAATTTCTGTTCCCTCGATTGTGAACTATCTTTTTGCCAATCGTACGAAGTGGTTGGGCGATTCTCCCCATTCCCTCGGTCCTGTATATTGAGAATCCATTCACCTATTGCCCCCGTATATATTTTATGTACACAAGTCCATTTGCCCCTCGGCAAATAAAATATATTAGTTTAATATCGCTCCGCAGATAACTTGTTTTTTTCATGAGGACTCCCTTTTTGAACATTTGAAAAAAAAACAAATTTCGCTTGCAGTAATGTCAGTACTTGCTTCCCTTTTCGCTTTTATTAAAAACAAAGCTGTAACTACCCCGTTATTTGCTCTGANTTAATATATATATATATATATATGTACATACATACATACAAACGCACACACATATCGCAGCCTCGAGTGTTTAATTTTCTACAGTGCGTGTGTGTTTGTATGAGTGTGTTTTCTCTTTCAAGCCATGAGTTGTTGAAATTCCATTATAAAAAAAATTATATGAATATATAAAATAACAAAAGTAGGTTCAACAATTTGTCACATATCTAACTAACAAAAAATCACTAGAAAAAACCAATATAAGTTCTTTATAAATAAAAACGTTTAAAAAGGGTTTCTTAGCATTTATTTTCAATTCATTGAAATAAATAAATATGTTGATATTGAAAGTGTGAATATATAAAAAAAATAATTTATTACAATTGAAATATTATATTGCATTGAAAAATGTATATTGATCATTAAAGTATAAATTAAACATAACAAGTTAAAATAAATATATCCATATTACAGAAAAATTTTAAAATAAATTTTTGTTAAATAGTTCATCAACATTATTATCAATATACTTTAAGTTTTAAACTCCTATTCTTCCCACAAAGGGGGGGGGGATTAACTCTTCCTTGGCTTACAAATGGCAATGGCCATTTGTCACTTACTAAAAAAGTCTTTCCAGGGCAATGGATGGGCATCCAGGAGCGTGCACAGAACCTTTGTGCCATACTACAACCCATTAGTAAACATAATTTTAATAAGCCATTTCTTTATTATGAAAAAGTAAAATTTAATACTACCAGCTTCAATAAAACAATTCGCCCTAAAATGAAAAGAAATACCCCACTACTTTTGTTTGGTGACTTGTAATCAATTACAGATTTAAAATGAATAAAGTTGAAGTGGATATCTATTGAAATAAATATAATTGATTGAGAGATCCCAAAACATGCCAATTCATGTAAATTACATTTTTTTCCCCTTTGTTATCTGTATTCCTACATACTAAATATTCAAAAATCGAATTATACATTGATTTTCTTTGTAATTGATTTCTAGCTCTATAATGAACAAGACAAAATATTGTACATAGGAAAAGCATAGATACTGACCTGAGATTCTAGATATCTTCCCAGATTTCAAAGAACTCCCAGCAAAGCCACAGGCATGAGCTCCAAGGCTATGCCCGATGCAGTGAATGTCTTCCAGAGAAACACCAACAGTCAATAGGAACTCTATAAATTTCCCAATAACTTCACCAATTTCTTTGGATTTATTATTTACATCTATATAGATCAAAGTGTAAGTTGACCAATCTACAGCAATCACATTATATTCCCCAGGGTCTGAAGTGAGTAAATCTGCAAAAAATAAAATAAATTAAGTCACAGTATCAATGTATAACTTTATACTAAAGAATATGAAATAATCTAATAAAACTATAAGTTATATTATATTTGAGTTATGAAGTAGCAAAGAATTATTTTAAAAATTAATGAATTTCTTACTAATAAATATGAAAAGGGGAAAGGGGAAGTGATAGTGGGATCCAGCTACCTTAAGTAAAATAGGAAATCTTACATATTATTTTTATTGGCCAAAATATTTGTTTAACTTCATGCAATTCTACACTCTTTTATTCAATGAAAATAGAGGCAAATATTGAAGATATACTTTAACCATATAGGCAGAGTCATTTACCCTTCATGGATCAGGAAATTTCAGACAAAATTATTATAGACAAATTTCTGAAACTTCCGACAACTAAATCACTCATCATAGCACAAAACAGAGCTAAAACTTATAATCTTTTAACATTTGTTTTACTTTTAACTAATTGCCTTCTAGCTTTTTATCAAGAGAGGTATTCCTCAAGAAAACTTACTGTTCTTGATTGTCTGTATTGTGTCAGAATTCAAGTTATTCAAAAAACCATGAACGATAAACTTGGTTTTATATTTAGGATTGAATCCAGCTTTTAGAAGTGCATCTTTTTCATCCTTATAAATCCTTGTTGAGTTCTTCACGTTCTTTCTGAAAGAGATAATACTTATGATAACGAAGCTAAAAGAAAATATTAATATGAAAAGATTGACAAAATATTACACAGTAAGGCAGCGCTCCATTAGATATAGCAACAAACTAAATGTTATGCGGGTAAAATTCAAGGACCTGAATTAAAATTTATATTTAATTCTTTCTATTTACTTTGCAATAAATTGTTAAATTATAAGTAAATTACATAAAATTATATTTTAGGAAGGAACAATATTTTTGTTAAATTTTTAGATAATTTCGATTCACAATTATTGACAATTTCTCTACTAGAAATGAAATTTGCATTGGGAGGGACATGTAGAAGATAAAGACAATCTCTAAATATTTAAATTTATTATAAAGGAATAGTAAAGAGACACATAGGAATTAAATGTACTCTTTCTTACTAAAAATATAATAATTCTTAAAAAGTTATTGTGTAAACTATGAACCTTCTGTTTTCTACTTATTCGAATCGTATAGATCCTGTGAGCTACCCTGGTGCCCCAAATTTTTACATTCAAATTTATATTTAGTTTCTTAAATATATTAGTGAAGTATTACAGCCTGAATTTTACTGGTGTAATCGAAATCAGCGCTCCATGTAGCATTGAAACAAATTGCTATATACATAATATTTGTATATGAGTGCGATCTGTATGTTCTATCTATTTTACTTTCCTATCATTAGAATATATTATTAGTAATAAAATTATTAAATGAACTCAATTTCATTTGAAACAAAATACCAGTAACACATTTACGAAGCTGACTTGATTATATAATCTCATAACACTGTTATTGTACCATTATAGTTAATAGATTTTTCAAAAGGCCTTTGTTTATCTGACAATTAATATATCCACGTCACGCAAGAGCTGCGTAATCTAAGCAGACTTCCCATGTTTCATTAAAGTTGAATATAAAAAAAAGAAAATAAATGATATATTTGATTATTTCTTCTCATATAAGATTAAGGGTCGAATTGAAAATTAAAAGAAAAGCTTACTGGCTCTATGTAGGTTAGAAAGATTGGTGTTGCAGAAGCTGTGAATAATAAGCGAATTATTCAGCTTCGTAGTTAATGAATATATGTATTTGAACTTTCTATGTCATGTTAGCCCCAACACCTGACACTTCGATTTCCTAATAGTAAAAAGAAACAAATAATAGTAAATTAATAACTTTAGAATAAGTAATAAATTAATTAGAGAATTAGTAGTAAATTAATCACTTTAGAGCTGTTTGAGTGGATTTGGTATATAAGCAATTTGATTTTTCCTAATTTTTAAAAAATATATTTTCAATTATATGCTATAATTTAAAAAAAAAAAACTGTTTTAGAAATGGTGATTGACACATTGGGCATTGATTTAATCAATCATCCTCCTTACAGCCAAGATCTAGCCCCAGTGTCCATTTTCTGTTCCCGAATCTCAAAAAGGACCTCAGGAGAAGGAAATTTGAGGAGGAAGACAGACTCAAAGTGGCTATTAATGCTTATTTGATTCCAAAAAAAAACAACATTATTATGGGTGCTTTAAAAAATTATAAACAGATGTAATAAATGTATTAGTAATAAAGGACTTTATATTGAAAAGTAATATATATTTTGTGTTTTGATTTCGTTCCTTTCTGGGCCAGACCGAGAACTTCTTAACCTCCCATCGTGTGTGTGTTATTTACTATATATCTGTACCTCGGAGGGATACAACACTATGTCCATTTTTGTCAAAAATGACATTATTACACAGTTAAAATAAGCTTTTCTTATATTTCTTAGAGGTATAGAACACTATGTCCTGGACCGGTTATTAATAGAGTGTTCTGATAAAATATCATTACAAAATCTCAATAAATAGTAAATAAAACATAGATTTTAGGTGACAAAAAGTTTAATATTGCTCTCCTGTAAAATGGACATAGTGTTCTATCCCTCCGAGGTACAGATATANCACACACACACACACACACACACACACACACACACACACACACACACACACACACACACACACACACACACACACACACACACACACACACACACACACACACACACACACACACACACACACACACACACACACACACACACACACACACACACACACACACACACACACACACACACACACACACACACACACACACACACACACACACACACACACACACACACACACACACACACACACACACACACACACACACACACACACACACACACACACACACACACACACACACACACACACACACACACACACACACACACACACACACACACACACACACACACACACACACACACACACACACACACACACACACACACACACACACACACACACACACACACACACACACACACACACACACACACACACACACACACACACACACACACACACACACACACACACACACACACACACACACACACACACACACACACACACACACACACACACACACACACACACACACACACACACACACACACACACACACACACACACACACACACACACACACACACACACACACACACACACACACACACACACACACACACACACACACACACACACACACACACACACACACACACACACACACACACACACACACACACACACACACACACACACACACACACACACACACACACACACACACACACACACACACACACACACACACACACACACACACACACACACACACACACACACACACACACACACACACACACACACACACACACACACACACACACACACACACACACACACACACACACACACACACACACACACACACACACACACACACACACACACACACACACACACACACACACACACACACACACACACACACACACACACACACACACACACACACACACACACACACACACACACACACACACACACACACACACACACACACACACACACACACACACACACACACACACACACACACACACACACACACACACACACACACACACACACACACACACACACACACACACACACACACACACACACACACACACACACACACACACACACACACACACACACACACACACACACACACACACACACACACACACACACACACACACACACACACACACACACACACACACACACACACACACACACACACACACACACACACACACACACACACACACACACACACACACACACACACACACACACACACACACACACACACACACACACACACACACACACACACACACACACACACACACACACACACACACACACACACACACACACACACACACACACACACACACACACACACACACACACACACACACACACACACACACACACACACACACACACACACACACACACACACACACACACACACACACACACACACACACACACACACACACACACACACACACACACACACACACACACACACACACACACACACACACACACACACACACACACACACACACACACACACACACACACACACACACACACACACACACACACACACACACACACACACACACACACACACACACACACACACACACACACACACACACACACACACACACACACACACACACACACACACACACACACACACACACACACACACACACACACACACACACACACACACACACACACACACACACACACACACACACACACACACACACACACACACACACACACACACACACACACACACACACACACACACACACACACACACACACACACACACACACACACACACACACACACACACACACACACACACACACACACACACACACACACACACACACACACACACACACACACACACACACACACACACACACACACACACACACACACACACACACACACACACACACACACACACACACACACACACACACACACACACACACACACACACACACACACACACACACACACACACACACACACACACACACACACACACACACACACACACACACACACACACACACACACACACACACACACACACACACACACACACACACACACACACACACACACACACACACACACACACACACACACACACACACACA
The DNA here is from genome assembly GCA_000696205.2 of Oncopeltus fasciatus. NCBI lineage: Eukaryota > Metazoa > Arthropoda > Insecta > Hemiptera > Lygaeidae > Oncopeltus > Oncopeltus fasciatus. Next base: position 668,865 of record KZ807118.1, read on the forward strand.
CACACACACACACACACACACACACACACACACACACACACACACACACACACACACACACACACACACACACACACACACACACACACACACACACACACACACACACACACACACACACACACACACACACACACACACACACACACACACACACACACACACACACACACACACACACACACACACACACACACACACACACACACACACACACACACACACACACACACACACACACACACACACACACACACACACACACACACACACACACACACACACACACACACACACACACACACACACACACACACACACACACACACACACACACACACACACACACACACACACACACACACACACACACACACACACACACACACACACACACACACACACACACACACACACACACACACACACACACACACACACACACACACACACACACACACTCTCTCTCTCTCTCTTCTTCTTGTTCTTATTTGTTTTATATAGTTGGTTAATATGTAAGATCTAATATCTTAATTACTAATTTAATTTTGTTATTTTAACATATCTTATATCTGAAGTTATATAAATTGAACTATAAGTAATTTTATTGAAATTACTTTGTGTAGAGATAGAATCCAACTTTCTCTGGGTTGATAACAGAGCCTAATAACTGCCCATCTGGATATAGGTCTACCATAACACTTTCACCTTCCGGGGTCTTGAACATGGCGAATCTTTGGGGGCTGGTATTTTGCTCCAAAATTAATGGAAGGCCGTCTGAAAAAAGAGTAAAATGAAGTAACGTTAGTGCAGAGGACTTAAAATACCTTGGCCAAATTTGATTTCTATGTTCCAATTTTATGGGAATGGAGTTATGGTAATTCAGTATATAATGATCATTCGGTAAAAACATTGGATATCGCTCCAGGTCGACAATTGATAAATATAAATCTCATTTAATTTAAGAATTTAATGGGTAATTACGATTTTCGGAATTCAATTTATTCTTTTGATTTTGCATGATGAATCTACTTTGATTCGAAATGTATTAAATAAAGAAATTCCGCATTTTTGAACATTTTTGCAAACGATTAGACATCGTTAATTAATTTCTAAAATGGAAAGTAAGGGGCTAAATGGATTGGTGTGAATGATGTTTGATGAGTTTCGTTTAATCTCAATGAAACTTTTTTTTAATTTATACAAGAAGTTTTTCCCTACATTATTACGGGGAAAAAATGTTTTCATTACCCATTATATGGTAATAAATTCGTTAATAATTGTATAACTATATTGTATATAGTTGGTTATAAGTAATTATAATGTACTTTTCTAATATTTTATGTACTAAAATATATTAATGTTTTGAATATTATATGTTTAAAATACTTTAACATTATGAATATACAATATAAATGATAAAAATGCTTATGTATCTAAAAGTTTTAAACAGGCTCCGATTTTATGAATGAAGAATCAAATCTAATAATTTGTGCTTCCTTTTGAGAATAGTTAAAATTTATTTTTATAAATATTATTTTTTAAGTTGTGGTGTTTAATCCCACATTAATTTTAAACAATTAATGCAAGGGAATAGAATAAAAAATCTAAACTGTCTTAGCCAGGACTCGAACCTGGATCTCCTGCTAACCGGGCGGGCATGATAGCACAATAGATAAAGTATCCTTTATCTATTGTGCTATCATAGTACAATAGATAAAGGATATAATATAAAGTATCCTTTATCTATATGCCTTTATTTAGACTCTCGGTATTAGTGCTAGGAATTAAATAACTTATCTGGTTAGTCTCGGTTGTGTAATGGCTAGCATTCNATAAGTTATTAAATTCCCCGCACTAGTGTCGAGAGTCTAACCTCCGAGGCAGACAAATATATCGTCTTATGCTCGGAGGAGCTGACATTGTCAAGCTGTTTAAATGACTCTCGTTATTTACTTCCAATTTTAATTTTATAAATATTATTTTTTGTGGTATTTAATCCCGCGTAAATTGTTAAAACTTATTTATTACTGCAGTTCGTTAGATGACAGAATGGTCAAATTGAATAATCACCAATTTAGTATTTCATCGTTATTAGTGTTTTTATGTCAATTATAAGAGTAGTAAGTTTAAAATGAAATTATCTAACACATTTTTTTAAGATTTATACTAAAATAAATAAATAAATAAATAAATAAATATTAAATAAAAGAGCATATAGAGGAAGACATTTTGTCCACTACATTTCACACTCAAGAATCAGCAGCAAAGATATAATTTTTTCTTCACACAGTTCTCTTCGGCTCATAAGATCAAATATTATACTTTATCTTATTTATGTAACTTTCAGAGAAAACGCAAAATCTATTGTGTTTAAACAACTCCTCGATGAATTTGAACTGTCGAGTGAATCACTACGAATAACATGAAAAAAGCTCAAAATGTATAAATATTTTAGAGGATTCTATGGCCATACATTCAATGTATTCTTCATGGCTCTTTCGCAATGGGTATAATACGATTATAAATAGGTAGTCGGTGAATGGTGTTGCCTCAATCTGAAATGATTATTAAAGTATTTGTTAACAAGATCATATATGCGATATCTCAAATATATTTAAAGCATGAATTACATACATAAGAACTGTAGTCTAGGTCATAATCAATTTATGTTTAATACATGATTATTATAATACGTGAGTTGTATGAAATTCTCATTTACTAAAAAACGAGTTACAGAATCCAAATGAAGAGAACTATTCAATCATTTTAATTAAATGCTGCCACAATTAAGAGTAGACAGGTATTTAAACAAAGATAATATTGTAAATCGATTCATTTTATCTCCTATTCCCATTTAATAATATGAGTCAGACGTACCTTTGATTCTTAACAGTTTAGTAAGTGAATGATCATGAATTATGTCAATTATATTTCTTTTCTGGAGAGCCGTGTATTATCGTACTTAAATACCAGACGTTTTCATCCGATTGTGCTTAAATCCTAATATTTAAAAAAAAAAAAAAAAAAA